>JAGDYQ010000021.1:8481385-8506173 GCA_021962125.1 Bulinus truncatus
TATATATATATATATATATATATATATATATATAACTAGTTAAATATATATATAACGAGACACTAGTTTGCCCAAAGGCCCTAAATGCTAATAAGACGGCCCTGAATACGGTCAAATTTTTAATGACCAGTTTTCTGACAGACTTAACAGTAACGTGGATGAATCAAGCAAATCAACATTTGGTACACACAACAAGTTGGCATCATTTAGTAATTTTATTCTGCTCAACATTTTTTTAGTCCTGCTTAGGTCTTGGAACAAAATAAAAGCTAAGAATTTTTTTCTTTGATGCTGTTAAGGGCTCAGTTAACATGATCTATTGGAAACTCCCAATCATTTATATTTATTTACACGGATGTTTTTTTTAAATATGCAATCCAAAATTGAAAAGGGATGTGGCCTCCCTTCGGGTACGTTCATTTACAAAAAAAATCTGGCAATAGCGGTAGCAGGACAGCGAGTTTCTCAGAGAATTCAATTAGTCAGATTCTGAGATTTTTGGAGGATTTTATTTTTAAGAATAATTGATTTGCTCTGTTCCAGTTTCTTCTTAGTCCAAAATGATCGAAAATGAGTTTAAATGTTGGGGTAGCGGGATACATTCTTTGGAAATGGTTCTGGTGCTACTAGGTGTCTAGTCCCATAATAATCCATGGCTCAAAAAGTGTATTTACTAGTACATGTAATACACAAAAAAATGCTTTTCCCCTATTGTTATCGAAATAGAATTACCGGTAGCAGTTATTGATGTTGTATGTTTATTGTTGAAGTTTTTCACACCGACGTTGAAACAATTTGTTTTCATTGTTCTCTAAACACTCAGTCCACTAAACTGTCAACTGTCCACTAAACTGACCAGTGTCCACTAAACTGACCAGTGTCGACTAAACTGATCAGTGTCGAATAAACTGACCAGTGTCGACTAAACTGAGCAGTTTCCACTAAACTGATTAGTGTCCGCTAAACTGAGCAGTTTCCACTAAACTGAGTAGTGTCCACTAAACTGACCACTGTCCACTAACAAACCAGCGTCCACTAAACTGACCAGTGTCGACTAAACTGAGCAGTTTCCACTAAACTGACCAGTGTCGACTAAACTGAGCAGTGTCCTTCTGGCGCCTCTGTGCGTCCGCCGTTAGATTTGCGTATGATTTAATCCCATTTATTTTTACATCCATGATTAACACGATCCAGAAGGCCAACTTTTATACGTAATTTATTATCTTTTTTGATGTCAGTCTTTTTTTATTGGCCCAATTTGTTTCTTCTGCTCCAGGGGCCACCACAACCAACCTATATTTAATATAATGAATTGATCCATATTGAATGTTCAATAAATTGATTTAATTTTTTTTTCTTTAACTCGTCAATTTTTCATGCACGTACTATGATTGATAGAACTTATAACGCTTATTAATTTATATGCTGGCTTTATGAACAATTCATGGCTAATTCAGAACTTGACATTTAGAGCTGTAATATATATATATATATATATATATATATATATATATATATATATATCGATTTGTGATACAGATAGATGACAGATAGATAGTTTAATTGAGAGAGAAATAGACATACATGCAGAAGGAAACACATTTAGACAAACATCCAGGCAGAGGATACATATATTGATAGATAGATATACAGATAGATTGATAGAAAGATTGATATATGACGTGAAATAATTTAATGAGAGAAATGGTCAGTAGACGGAAGAGTGGTTGGAAAGAAATTATTCAGATAAGGATATTTCTGTCAACATACAAACAAAATTGCTACAAATAATGTCTAAATGACAAAAAAAAATGACTATATGAACAAAATGGTTAGGTTGGGTTATTTACAACGAAATGGTTAGGTTGGGCTATTTATAACATTTTTTAGATTGAGCTATTTTTAAAGAAAGGGTTAGTTTAAGCAGTTAGCAACCAAAAATACTTAGATTGACCAATTTTTTTTAAGATAATGTTTAACGTGAGCAATTGACTACAAGATGGTTAGGCTGAGCTAAACAAAATGGTTATAACGAGCTATTTACAAAAAATGGTTATAGCGAGCTATTTACAACAAAATGGTTATAACGAGCTATTTACAACAAACTGGTTATCACGAGCTATTTACAACAAAATGGTTATAACGAGCTATTTACAACAAAATGGTTATAACGAGCTATTTACAACCAAATGGTTATAACGAGCTACTTACAACAAAATGGTTATAACGAGCTATTTACAACAAAATGGTTATAACGAGCTACTTACAACAAAATGGTTATAACGAGCTACTTACAACAAAATGGTTATAACGAGCTATTTACAACAAAATGGTTATAACGAGCTATTTACAACAAAATGGTTATAACGAGCTATTTACAACAAAATGGTTAAAACGAGCTATTTACAATAAAATGGTTATAACGAGCTATTTACAACAAAATGGTTATAACGAGCTATTTACAACAAAATGGTTATAACGAGCTATTTACAACAAAATGGTTACGTTGAGCACAAAAGGTGTCATACTGGCCGAGGATGGCCTCCATCTGTTCTTTGATGAGGTACCTCTGGTCATTTATCAGCGGCTCTTGACTGGACAGCCTACTAATGGACTTGGACTGCTGCCCGACACACGCTGGAGTGACCATCAGTGCTTTGGCAGCTTTGAATGTGCACTGCATGATTTCTTTGCGGGGTCTACAAAACAAAAAAAAAAAGGCGAAGGTAATAAATTCAGTTTGTTTCATTCAATGCTCCTAGAACTGTCATGTGTGTCTATAGCCAATGTGTAGCAATGACAGGTTTTCGCTGTAACCTTCCCATGTGGTTAATGTTTCGATACGAATTTCTATCAGATCTGATATAACCCCCCTCCCCTCCTCCCTAGAATAACTTACTACATCTTCATGACACCACATACAGGGCCGTTTTAAGGTAATCGTAGGCCCTAGGCACTTTTAAAGTCGTATGCCCTCCCGGATTTCATTTTTTAATATTTTTCAAGAATGCACTTGTTTTCAATTTATGTTCTGGCTTTCTTAGGCCCTTGAAAAGTACGTAGGCCCTAGGCACAGTACCTACTATCTATCTATCTATCTATCTATCTATCTATCTATCTATCTATCTATCTATCTATCTATCTATCTATCTATCTATCTATCTATCTATCTATCTATCTATCTATCTATCTATCTATCTATCTTTCCATCTAACTATCTATCTATCTATCTATCCATCCATCTATATTTCCATATCTATATATAGGATAAAGCGGCCCTGACCACATATACATTTATTTTTTTAAAAGTCTCTTTCTAGGCCCTCGGTAAACCTAAGACCGGCCCTGATTCGAGCACTGAAAGTGAAGACATTTTTTACCTAAGTAAATGTCAAGGATGCCTTATTGTGATCAATTCTGGTCATTACCAGTCCAGACTTTAAATATTGGTTGCCCTATTTAACCACTCACCTACAGACTTTTTCTCGAAACTGGGTCATGTCGACACCTTCGATAATGGCCGGCTGGGTGACGTTCTCCCCCTCGTTCAAAGTGGACACGGCCATCAGGAGGAAATGGTTAAAATCGATATCGTGTTTGGTCACGCAGACGTAGGCCTCCTCAAGCAGACGCTGTTCGCAATCCATTTTGGCGGGAAATCTCCTGACGTCGATGGGAGGTGTTTTAGTGTCGTTGGAAGGTGTTGATGTGTCGTTGGAAGGTGTCAAGGTGTCGTTGGCGCCTAGTTCAAAGTCCGCTAAAGTCAAATTTTGACGTTGTTTATTCACCACAGCAGAAGGTAGGACGTCCAAGCCGTAAACTAGCTGGTTTGCGACCAATGTAAGAGATAAGAAAGCAACTGTGGATAACAGATAAAAAGTTATTGAACTATACTTTACTCTGAACACAAAACATAATACTTTTCTTCTTTGTATATGGTTTAGCGAAATGAAAAGAAAATACTTACTCTAAACTTCAGAATTTTATTAATGTAATTAATTAGATATAAAAATAAATAAATACTAGAACTATCGATATAGTGCTCGATTTAAGAAAAAACCAGTGCCGGGAATGAAAAAAAAATTCTGCAGAGCCGGGGATAAATGTCTATGGTTTCATCCCCGGCAGAGATATACTAGCTAAAGCAGAACCAGGGACGACAGTTCTGAGTGCTGGGGATATCCCCGGCATCCCCGGCGGTAAATCGAGCCCTGTATCGACAGTATATTAATGTTTTGGTTCATTACATCTCAGACATTTGGCGATAAACATTAAAATAGTATTAGAAAAAATGAAATGTATAAGCTGAATTATTTTTACATAAGATGATTAACTGATATACACAAATTATTAACATAAAATAACTGTAGAAGTGAACTATACACACTTAAAGCAGAGGTGGCCCAAACAGCATGCAGTGGTAATTTGGGCCTTTGGTCAGAGGTATTTTCTGGGACGAAAACCATTAAGTGTGGACCATACACCTAAAATGACAGCAAAGCGTAAATTATATTTTCGTACTATATTGATTCGTACGTGGAAGCAAAGGATTCGTGCCACTTGAGGAACGCGTATTATCAGTTGAGAATAGCTGATATATATATTATAGGCCTACTCAGCAATGTATTGAGAAAAATGGGCGGGGAAAAGGGGGAGGGGAATGTAAATGACAATTACATGATTTTAATAAAGTTAACGATCCTAGTTGGAACAATAGAAATATTATAAATTTAATTAAGTTTTTTATGATACAATTAACTACATTGATCAGCAGGCGCCTTTTGGGTCGGCAAATAGGGCGCTTTACCACTATTTTTTTTTTTAAAGTTAATTCTAGGCCCCGAGTATAAACCTCAGGTAAAGCTCCGAGCACTTCACCCCGTCCCCCCACGCCGCCCCTCAAAATGCCGCCTCTGCATACATATTCATCGTAACCGGTTATCTTGATTGATTTGTCTATAATGTTTGTTGCAATTGTCAGTAAAGTAATTACAAAAAAATGGCTTTTAAATTTATTTCGAACTTACAGATGAATAGAATACTGAATATATTTCCAACAAACATTCTCTTAACCATGACGTTCATTCCCCAACATCAATACACATGAACTGACCACTTGACAAGCTTGATAGCTAAATGTAATCCTCCCAACGAATACAAGAAAAATCACTTGAAAGGTGAACTGCGCCACCTACAAGGGCGCCTTCGTTCGCTATTCCACGTAGACATGGTTGATTTTATATGATCAAAAACTGACATGGACTGTGTTTCGGCGGATAGACGCATGAAAGACGATTGGATGTCGTCTATGTGCAAATACGTAGACTAGCCATATCTAGCCTAGGGCAATATTTACTTCCTAAATTGACAATTTTTTTACTTTATGTTGTCAATTTACAGACAGACTTTTATATGGTGGCTTTGAATTTGACTGTTAATTTTCAAAAGGTCTATTTTTATTTTCTAAATAAGCCTGTAAAGTAATAGGCTAAAGGTATTTTTTTTGCATATTAATTGCTGATCATGAAAACTAATATTTAGCTATTTAATAATGATTTGTTGAGGAAAATGTGTCCATCCAAAAAAAAAAAAAAAAGAATAATTCAAAACAAGTCAAATTTGTATTTAAAAGACATAGATTAACAGAGGAATATTTCGAAAGTCATTATTGGTAGCTATATACTATTCTTGATGTTTAATCATTTATTACTACGTCATGTTATAAAATTTTCTGGTAACATTCCTGGATCATATGCGTATGTGTGTGTGTGTGTTTGGGGGGGGGGGTAATAGGCACAGATTATTTGAAGAAATGTTTATAGAGAACCAAACTTTTGAAGTTATTAAATGTAAAAAAAAAAAAATAAAGTAAAGAGATAAATGAACAAACAACGACGATGCAGATCAGCACCGTAGCGTGAAAATTCTACAGCAGGGGCCAGGCATTCTACAGCAGGGGCCAGGCATTCTACAGCAGGGGCCAGGCATTCTACAGCAGGAACCAGGTATTCTACAGCAGGGGCCAGGCATTCTACAGCAGGGTCCAGGCATTCTACAGCAGGGCCAGGCAATAGCAGGGGGTGGGGCAGGTAAGTAGAACAAAAAAGCAGGGGGGCAGACAAAACGCAGGGGGGCGGCCACCTGCCCCCTCGCACGCTACGGGCCTGCTGTACAGGCTTATAAAAGAAACTGTCTTTTACTTACAATATTTGACAGACACACCCCCTCTCCCCTACACTAAGTAGAATAAATAAGCAGGGGGGGGCAGACAAAACGCAAGGGGCGAGGCCGGCCCCCCTGGCCCTCCGCATGCTACGGGCCTGATGCAGATATTCTGGGTTTCTGGGTTTCTTTGAGAATAATAACATTTCTAGCATTAAAAAAGGAAAACAAAAAGAAGCAGCAGCAATAAAAACACAAAACACCAAAAAAAAAAAAACTCAGCTCAGCAAACTTTTTATTTAAAAAAAAATGCATTGAAGATAATTGTATTTTGTTATGTCATGTAATGAAATATATGGAACAAATATAAGATTATAAAAACACACACACCTATGACACAGTGAATCCGATCCGCATCCGACTAATGATCCTAAGAACATTTAAATTGTCCCAGAAAAACTAAAAAAAATTGGTCCAAAAAAAAAAGGTCTGCTTTATACATATAGTAATCCAGTGATTCTAAAACGTTTACGCTTCATGACTCACATTGAAAACTTTTGTGTTTTTTCGTCCCGTAATAAATCGAAATTAGAAAAAAAATATTGAAAGCCCTAAATCTAAAATAATTTTCCCCTATTACTATGCATATGAACACATTTTTAAATTTGTAGTATACAGCGAATTAAAGCTGTAATTATGTACACAATATGGTTTCTTGATTTTAAATCTACATTGCTTCGCGAAGCACATCCATTTATCCCGCAACTCAATCTTTGAGAACCACTGCTGTCGTATGTCGACTTCGTGGGTTTATGTGGCGGCAAGGGGCGGTAGGGCGTTCCACACACAGTCGAAAACCTCTCGGCCAAAGTTCCAAAAATTATCATCTCCTTTCCCCACCTAGGTCACCAATAACAACATCCTGTTATTACTAAAAAATATACTAAAAAAAAAACATGATTTATTCTAAATTTTATTTAGGGTAATTTTTTTTTTTTTAAATTAGGCCTAATGGGGCAAAAAGAAAGATAATTAATGATTGAGAGTCTACTTTGATATCACAATGAGTTCAGAGAAAATGTAAACAGTGTGTTAAATAGTTACGAATTCGAACCTTAATGATATATGCAACGAAACGTTAAACTGCACAGGCATATAAAAAATATAGATGAATAACAACCATGACGCTTGGGGGATCTTTTTTTGTTTTTATTATGACATAGTTAATGTGAACACTGTAGAATGCTTTGCGCTCATTTATATACTACACCAATCCTTTGCAGCGAGCAGTGTGCCGAATGATTTCTCCCCCGTCAGAAAAAAATATATATGTGACCAAGAGGTGAGGAAGGAGGGGAGACGGGGGTGTGTCTGTCAAATATTGTAAGTAAAAGACAGTTTCTTTTATAAAGCCTGTACAGCAAGCCCGTAGCGTGCGGGGGGGAGGGGCAGGGGGGCCGCCCCCCCTGCGTTTTTTCTGCCCCCCCCCCTGCTTTTTTGTTCTACTTAGTCAAATGTATTACCTGCCCCCCCCCCCCGCCCCCTGCTATTGCCTGGCCCCTGCAGTTGAATGCATAGCCCCTCCTGTAGAATTTTCACGCTACGTGGCTGCTGTACAGTCCACCGGGTTTGGATAAAGTAGGGCACCTTCTGTAGCCACGCCTTTTCTATTGAATAGTGTGACCAGTAGGCTACAATGTCCAGCCGACTGTACTTTCCCCCCAAGTACTTTCTGGTACCCCTTTGTTATCTGGGTGGACTTAGGGACATCGATCGGACTTGAGAAAAGTCCCGACACTCGCCAGTCGAGTGCTCTATCTCTCTCTACCACCTCGCCCCTCAAATATTCTAAGCCCATGGCAATTCTTCCTTTCTTACATTTTTTTTACATTCCCTCCCTCCTCCGCCCACCCCCCTCCAGACACATGTCGCGGCGTGTTACTTTTTTTTTTTAAGGAATCTTCGTCAATAAGCCAGGGTTTGATTTACCGCCGGGGATATCCCCGGCACAGAGAACTGTCATTCCCGGCTCTGCTTTAACTAATATATCTCAGCTGGGGCTAAAACCATAGACATTTATCCCCGGCTGTGCAGAAATTTAATTTTCATCCCCAGCACTGGTTTTTTTTCTCTTAAATCGAGCACTGCAATTAGCTCTTTATTTTACACACCCTTTACTTACATAATAATATATCAAACATAGCTAACAAGGAGTGAGTCTGTTGAACACAACTGTGTTTTATGTTACTTTTAGTATTTATTTCATTAATTAACAAAACTGAATGTAAAAAAAAAAAATTATGGATGAACTATGAACTGTGAACTATTTATAAGTATGGAGATGCTCAGATCCGATTCGCTAGAGGTAAAACATTACAAAAAAAAGAAATAAAATAAGATACATCAAAGTACAAAGAAAATACAAGTTAATTAAAAAAATTAAGAATAACATTAAAAAAGGTAATGTTTTTTTTGTTGTTAAAACAAAGGAAGTGTGTAAAAATACAGATTTGTTCTATGTACCCATATGATATAAACAAATAGATTAGTTCTGTGTACACATATGATATTTATTAACATGCATCACAACTTGCGAACATCTCTTTCGTAAATCGAATGTGACTTGTGTTTCATGACTTATGTTTTAAGACTTATGTTTTAAGACTAATGTTTTAAGACTTAAGACTTATGTTTTAAGACTTATGTTTTAAGACTAATGTTTTAAGACTTAAGACTTATGTTTTAAGACTAATGTTTTAAGACTTAAGACTTATGTTTTAAGACTTATGTTTTAAGACTAATGTTTTAAGACTTATGTTTTAAGACTAATGTTTTAAGACTTAAGACTTATGTTTTAAGACTAATGTTTTAAGATAGTGGTTCTCAAGGCTGATTTGAGGAGAAATTTTATAATGGCTTACTTATTCTAGAATAAATACAATTACTTTTTTTCTTTATGTTTTCCCCTTTTGTTGATAGGTGGGTTGCGACTCGCAAAGGTTTGGGAACCACTGTTTTAAGATTAGTTCTACGAGAACTGGCCACAATCACATGATAAAGCACATCTTTTTTTATACAATGATACTTCAAAATCTAAACGGCATCCGAAAACAAAAACAACAAGAGATCCGAACCAAACTTAAAACTAAGAGAAATTCGACCCAGAATTAGTGCATTCAGCATGTAATTTCTTTTTTTTAATACGTTTCCCTGCTTTTCATTCTACATACATGAATTTACTTAGCAATTTGAGTATCAAACTTTTTAGATGTTTAAACTTTGACCCATCCCTCGCCCTTTTGTTATTTTAGTCCAAAATATAACACACCTCAGTGTATTTGCTATTCAAGTATTACACACTCTTCTTTAAATTGAGATTATTTATTACTTTAAAAAAAAATCAGTGTTGATCCAGGCAAGGGTCAACTCATTTTACACATATATGTCGGAAACAACTAATTTAAAACTCGAATTTTCAAATATCTTTTGAGTTCGAACGATTTTCAGTCACTGATTTAGTTCGAATTCTGAGGTATCACTGGAATTGAAAGGACAATAAATTAGGGTTTCACATACAGTTCGTCAATATATTACAAATGGCTGCAAAGATGTTTACTAATAGTGATGGTCACTAGGGCAGTCACCATCAGTGCAAAAAGACAAGAGGGTACTACACTGTGTCCAGCATTATATGGCCTTCTGTCTTCGTAATAGAAGTTCATCTTGCTGCAGAGGCTGCCATACAGATTAGGGAAAGCCTGTGAATGGAATCATATATATCATATATATATATATATACAATGTATATATAAAGAGAGAGAGAGAGAGAAGTAAGAGAGAGAGAGAGAGAGGGAGAGAGACAGGGAGAGAGAGGGGGGAAGAGAGGGGGAGAGAGATGGGAGAGAGAGGGGAGAGAGAGGGGAGAGAGAGGGGAGGTAAGGGGAGAGAATGGTAGGGGAGAGAAAGAGAGGGAAAGGGAGGGAAGGATGGAAAGGGCGTGAGGGAGAGGGAGAAATGGAGGGAGAGAGAGGGGGGAGAAAGATGGACAGAGAGAGCTAGAGAGAGAAGGAGAGAGGAAAGAAGGATTGAGAGAGGAGAGTGTGTGTCACTAGAATAAAGACAACAAAACTTTACTCCCCACCTCCACACACACACAGTGGCTATAGTGGGTGTTTGAATTGACATCAGTAGTGGTTGTGAGTGTGTTTGGTAGGTAGTAGGGAGGTGATGGAGACTTACATTCATGCACTGTTTGGGTATCAGCTCACACTCCAGCTCTGTCCTCATTCCTGTCACAGTTCTAGAACATGTCTGGTACTGATGTCTGGCCCAGGCCTGCATTTCACAGTTCACGTGTTCCAGGCGAAAACTGAAACGGGATATTTTAAACGCAAATAATTTAAACTATTAATCACACACACACACACACACACACACACACACAGATGGGACAAATCTCAACATTATCAATCAAAATGTTCTATCAAATATATCTATCTTTGTGTGTGAAGTCCCTGTAAGGGTGAGATGAAATCTCTTAGATCCTATAAACAACTAATGGGACGGTTTTTTGCAGTGCTTTCCTTTCATCCCCACCATCATCCCCGATAATGCAATGGCCATGGAGGAACTACGGTAGATAGTAGATATATCAGGAACTTGAGCCAAGACCCGAAAACATTTCCTTGGTCCTTACCGGAGATCGAACCAGATACCTTCAGGTCGACAGTCGAGTGCTTGACCTACGACCATCCATCCCCTTACCTATCTACATTTATCTATTTCCCATTCCTCCATTCACTAACCCATCCATACATCTATCTATATATCTGTCTTTGTTTTTTTTTTTCTAATTTAATTATGTAAAATATGAGTTGATCAGACGAGGGTATGTCATATTATGATCAGTACTGTCACAAGTATGTCCACTCGACATCTATTTACTTGCAATACTGTAAGAGAGAAATCTGGTCTGCAGTAGGCTGTGGCGCCACCATCATCAACGCTTGCAAGTTGCTGTCCCACGTCTGGAAGCACATCCTCACTTCCGGTATGGGATTACGAAAACAGTGTAAGCCAGAGAGGTAAACTACACAGAGAAAATAAAAAAAATTGAGATCGGAAACTACAGATTAACATTTCGCACGTAAACATTCAGCATAATTAGCATAATTTATAAAAGTAAAAGCTTTATTTTTAGTCCTTCGATTCTAATTGTGCTGCAATCGAGAAACCTACCGCCTTTATTTCTGCATAGAATATCCGCTCCAAGCTCAAACGATCCTAGTTCGATTCCCAGTTCGGCTAAAACCCTGGCTGAATCAGGACAGGCCAGGGCTTTCTGCCTGATACACTGAGCAAGTGAATCACGGTTTCTACATTACGATTGAGAAGAAAATCGACTAAGTTGGCAGCTCAACATGAGATAATCAGATGAGATCTACGGTGATCAGAACCAGAGGCGGATTTAGGTCAGTTGCGGCCCCGGATGTGGAAGAAAATATCGGCACCCCTAATTTAAACGAGACATTTAAAAAATATAAAGTTCAAGGATGTGGGGGCCCCATATTGTGGTTCCGTGCGCGCACCTTTAAATTCGCCTCTGATCATAACATACTTATAAATATACTCGATAATGGGTTTCTTTAACATCTTTTAGTAATGTTGATAATTGTCATGAGGGTAGCACACGATAAGTCCGAAACTTACAGACAAAACTGATGGACTTGGTCAGCGTTATCTCCTATGGCCGTTGTCCTGGCCAGAGCCAAGTCCGAGAGCTGGCTGGGGCTCAGATTGACGTAGTTGTAACACTGGCGGATGTCCTTCTCCAGAGTAAAGCGACAGGCTGTAACAGATAGTTAGTTTTTACGACATTCAGGATTACTAGCTGTACCCTGCAAAACTTTTGCATAGAGTTATATCCCCTTATGCTTGATCGGTATGCTATGTTATTTTTGGTTTCGGGGAGATGCGATTTTTTCATGATTGTATTTTAAACTGGAATACTGTTGTATTAATTTTTTTTACTCTCGCTATTATTATATTAGATTATTTCGGGTTTATACGTGTACCGAGAAGAAAATACTTTTGAGCGCAATTCCAAAATTTACATAGGATGTATGAGATTTTAAATGAAAATTGGCAGATAATGGACTTTAAATAAATATTTCATTTAAATAAAAGCTGAATAAAATAGTATTTTTTTTTTAGTTAGAAATTAACTGGAGTAATATTTAAGTTCAATCTCACTTTTTTTTTCAGTGCATCACTAACATCTAATTATTAATTTTATATTAAATGATTATTATTCAAGATTAAATTAATCCTCTACTAATGGTAAATATAAAAACAGGCTTCACATGGTGATGAGAAGATCATGAAAAATCAACACATATTTATCTCCCCTCTCTGTACCACTGTAATATACGCATAACTGTTGAATTCTCGGGTGCAGGGGGAGAGAATCAATTTCGGAGACGTAAACTATCTATATATCGTATAAATACGCTCCCTTTTGCGCACCATACCCCCTCCCCACTCCTCCGAATGGATTTAGGGTGTGGTAGATCTCTATAGTCGTTTAGATCATACACATATTTATAGAAATGACATCAATGTCTCTGACTGTCTTTCAAACTCTATTCATTGATAATATCAGTCAATCATCATATCGGCGCTCACTATTTTATAGTCAGTATAATTTCTAAAACGAAGTGGCTACGGTAACATCAAGCGCCATTATATTAGGGTTAGCGGGAGTACTCATTTTTTTTTCGGGTACCGGCAATCATATTAGGGTTAGGTAAACGGTTAGGATTAGGATTAGGATTAGGGTTAGGGATAGGGATAGGGGTAGGGGTAGGGGTAGGGATAGGGTTAGGGTTAGGGTGTGGAGAAATATCTATCGATGTCACCCGGAAAAAAATACGAACTCCGTCTTGATGTTACCGTAGCCACTGCGTTTCTAAAAATATGTACATGATCCAGGACTAAAGAATGAGTTTTTTTCTCTTACTTTTTAGTACATTCAAATAAAAGTAAAAAAAAAAGTATAGATATACAGTGGATTCCGCTTAATTGGGACACCGCTTAATTAGGACAGCCGCTTATTTGGGACAAATCTCAAAGAAACCAAACCAAGAAGCCAATTGTAAATTTGTATGTTTAATTGGGACAGCCGCTTAATTGGGACAATAAGCCTCGGTCCCGATGTGTCCCAATTAAGCGGAATCGACTGTATTATAATCTGTAACTCACGGAACGAGCAAGAGTCGTAGAAAGCCCCGAAGAGCGCCTGGCTCTGCGACAGTATGGTCTGCCTCTCCACCTGGGTGACACATAGGGTGCTGTTGTACAGGCGCTGGGTGATGGCCTGGCCACAGACGTCGATCTGAGGGCGAACTCTGTTTGGGGGGGGGGGATGAGAAGGATGACAGAGTTAAGAGCATATTACTAGGACATACGTTGTCGAAGACAAAACGAGGATCTTTGCACATACACACACACACACACACACGCAAACACACACACACACATCTCAAACTAAAGAGCCAAAACAACACACAACCATCTGTGAAAGGTTAAAAGATGGAGGTGGTGGTGGTGGTGAGGGGGGAGGGGAGTGTTTCACTCCTGTTGATTTGCCCTTTCCTATTTATAGAATAAATAAGCAGTGACGTCGTCACACAGGATGTCGAAAAGAGGGGAGGGAGGTGGCGTGTGGGGAAGATAACTCTAAACACTTGTCAAGGGCCCATAACCTTAGGAAGCGTGTTACTTTCGAAATATGAACGTTTCGATGCGAAATCGGGCAGCAATGTTGGCCGAGGGGGAGTCTCATTTGTCAGGGGCCTAAGAGATCTTGGCTACGGCCCTGTTTAACAGTATATATATATATATATATATATATAATTGTAAAGCTTGTGTTATAAATGCCCCCTCCCCGCCCCGCCCACCCTCTCTTACCCTAAATCGAAGTGTGCTCGTCATTCAATCCACCTCTTCTGCAAATTTTTAGTGTAAGCAAGTTTTTAGTAAACCCTCGCGGCAAGATGCAGTAAATAAAATTCAATAAAGAAGGACACTTTTAAAATGTACATACACGCAGGCTCTGGCTTTGAAAGTAGCTATCCCCTCCATGGGGGACTGCCCTTCGGTTCCATTACTGGCGATGTAACGAAGGTTATTGATATTGATGCTGGAGTTCTGGACACAGGCGGTCGCCGATCTCAGCCAGGTCTGCTGGCAGTTATTTCCGCCAATCATCTGACCACCGGTCAGTGCCACAAGCCCAGCCAAAAAAGCGGCGAGGATGACTTTTGAGAGTAAACAAACATATTAAATGAGAAGTTAGTAAAAGCATTTTTTAAACTGAACGTTTGTAAAAAAATATAGCAATTTATTAGACATTCATTTACAATTGTAAACAATAATATAAATAATAGCGATTAGGGCTCTGCGTTAAATCGAAAGTAAAGAATTAATACAACAGTATTCCAGTTTAAAATACAATCATGAAAATAAAATCGGATCTGCCCGAAACCAAAAATAACCTAGCCTACCGATCAAGCCTAAGGGGATATAACTCTATGCAAAGTTTTGCAACATACAGCTAGTGACGAATAATAGTGTTAGGCTTTTACCCTTAACTGCTTAGTGAGCCTTGTGTGAGAGCTATATCTATAATGGAGCTCCTGAGAACCCATATTGTGTTTTACAAGTTAATAGTGATCACATAATGGCGGTTTTTAAAGTTCCTGCATCATTAGCCACATAGCTTAAACGCCCCTGCATCCATCACCCTTTCGATCTAGAACAGGGGTGGGCAAACTTTTTCGAACCGCGGATCATAATTGGGCTCCTCAATTTGACAGAACCAAGAGCTGGTATATGAAGTTTTGATAGATAATAATATAAATCAAATGTGAACGTCATTGAAACAAGCAGAGAGTAGCAGATCAAACAGGCGGAAG
The DNA here is from genome assembly GCA_021962125.1 of Bulinus truncatus. Classification (NCBI taxonomy): domain Eukaryota; kingdom Metazoa; phylum Mollusca; class Gastropoda; family Planorbidae; genus Bulinus; species Bulinus truncatus. The sequence goes on from JAGDYQ010000021.1 coordinate 8,496,523, forward strand.
GGCATGACTTGGCGGCCCCCCGGGACCGAAGTTTACCCACCCCTGGCCTTGTGCACGGGATTGTTACTGTGCGAAGGAATGCTAGGAAACTCTCATATAAAAGAGTTATTTATACATGTATTGACAAAACAAACAAAAAATTCACAAAAATGTTAAACTTTTTTTTTTTACAAGACTATCTGGCATATGAGAAAATGTTATCTGCTGTCCCATGTTTAATAACTATTGATATTTAAAAAGCTAACAACATAAAAAGAAATGCTTCCTATCTCAGAAAGTGAGTTTTATCATTTTGCTTATTCCTTTTAATTAAATTAATCTTTCTTCGGGCATCAAAGTCATTTGATAAATATATTCAGTTAGGAAATAATAAGTCCATCAATTTACCACCTAAGTTTGTGTTTAATTGTAAATCAAATAACAATTAAATCCCGAAATCCCTCCCAATTATTAGTCAACACATGCCTGGCACTTTAAACAATTTAAAAAAAAAATTGCAACTTAGGCATTAGACTTACTCAGACATCTGTAATTGTTCATGTTGAATGTCCAGTGGTCACCTCAGCTACTCACCTTAATAAAGGTCGACCTGGAACGTGAACTTTCTATTTATACTGGGGCATTCTGACTTAAAGTTATCGAAATGAATTCCGTCTTAATTTTTTACCGTATTACTCCTATTTAATCGACCATTATTAAAAAAATAATCTGCATAATGTTCAATACTTATACGAAGATAACATTTTTTTGTAAGTGCAAAAACTAGCTAGTGAAAATAAAGCATTGAAACATCGAGGTCAGTTATTTAAACATTATTTAAATAGGCCAATTTTGCATATATAAACAAGATATATCTCTGGCTAGTAATGTGAAAGGTTTACAGTACCTTGATGTGGGGTGCTGTTAATCAAAAACTGATGACAACTACGCTTCACAAAAAAAGAATCGCCCATGTCCATCTGGAGGTCATCAGATCTAGTAGATACTTTTTTTTTCATTCCTAACTTGTGTGTATTTCAGATCTGTGAATATGTTACCGTATTAAAATAAAAAGTTTATAGAATAATTCAATAGTCCCTATAAAAAACTAAAAAAAAACATCAATACATTTTTTTTTCTGTTTGAAAATTAACTGCTGGTAATCATTGATAGGCAGGCCTTGCAAAGAGACTGCATTAAATTTGATAATTGATATTAAAATGTAAGGCTTAACTTCTACAGGTATCGGCCGCAGTGGCGTAGCGAGCTTAACCCGCGCCCGGGGTTTAATACCTTTTTAGCGCCCCCCTAATTAAAAAAATATATAATATTATATGTAAAATATACCATTTGGCGCGCCTATGTGAGTAGCGCCTGGGGCATGATGACCCCTTGCCCCCCCCCCCCAACACCACTGATCGGCCGGCACTGTCACACAGGGTAGAGAACTGTCATAAGCCAGGTATTATTGTTACAGACATATAAACACACGCAGGTGTATGCATTGATGTATTCTATTGAACTGACATGAACCAGATATTACTGTGACAGACATATATACTTCGGGTATAGTAATTTACTACAAGATAATTTAGGTGGAGATTATCATGGGGGCCCAACATAAGCTGAAATTTTTCTTTGCCCTGAGGGCCCATGATTTTGAGGAGAAGGCCCACTCTAGTGGGCTGTCAAATGAGGACACAGCAATGAAAGGCTAGTCTACACGGGATGGGGGGAGGGGTCCATTTTGCTGTTACTCACTCCTCGCTCCCAACTAACCAACTGAAATACTTGGCAATATGCTTGGTTTAATTTCCTTGAAAATTGGTTTGTGACCATTGGTGGATTAATTCTTATTTCTCTCTGTCTCTGGCTCTCTCTTTTTCCCTTTCCCTCTTCCTCTCTCTCTCTCTCTCTCTCTCTCTCTCTCTCTCTCTCTCTCTTTCTCTCTATCCCCCCCTACACATCCTGTTTGTATTGTAATTTTCTAATAAAATTAAAAAGTCAAATAGGTAATTTGTTGACTAAATCTACTTTAGTTAAGTGGAGCTCACACCAACAGAGGCGGCTTTAACGTCGGACCCGCAATGCGTGCGCCATGGGCCCAGCTTAGAAGGCCCCACCCTCCTTCCCATAAAAAATACCTAATTTACACTTATATATTTATTTTCATTATTTCTTCTATTTTTTTTTAAGGTGCCAAGAATTTTCTTCAGTGCCCGGGAGCCTCGGCCCGGGGGTCCACACCCCACCTCTGCTTTTTTAATTTACTTCTTATGTTCTTGTACTTTTTTTTTGCGGCTACTGTACTGAGTCTAGTCAAATTACATTTCCATTATTATTTTACAGGAATTCTTTTTAAACATTGACGGTTCGTGAGCCTTCCATGTGTTTATCATCCAAATTAATTAATCTTGAAACATGTGAGTAGCTTACGAACAAAAATAAAAAAAAAGCCAACAGTAACCAAAAAAAAAATTTCACATTTGGCTTAAAGCGGCAAGTCAAGACGCCTTCTTTGATCGATGTTGCGGACATCTGTAGTGGACAGTTTGTGGATTGCACGCGATGCCCGGTGAGGAGGGAGCTAATCAATGAGCTCAGTCAAACGCATTCAGCAGTTGACATCGAGGATGGGTAAGAAAAGGGGAGTGAACCGATTCGCCCAGGTTCATGAACTGAAAACACATGCCGAGTTGTTGACCATTGAAAGAAATACTTGACGAAATTTAGTGAATTTATTTTTTTTGATTTCAAATTTTACAAATCGGTTTTTTTTTGTAAATGATATACAATCTAAGAAATGATTGATTTATCTGGGATATAAAATACTTTGTGTGTGAAGTCCCTGTAAGAATGCGATGAAATATCTAAGATCCTATAAACCAGTAATGGAACTATTTTTCATAGTGGCATTCATTCATCCCCACCATAGTGGACAGTGCAATGACTATGGAGGGGATGAAATAATGTCAATAATGCATAGTGTACAATTGTTAACTGTGGGAGAGTTATTTTGAATCATGTTTTTAAAGTTGAATAAACGGCCAGCCCGTCACTGGGGCTGTGAGTTTAACGTCAACTACCTCACGACAACTGATGTATTTTTGATTTACAATTTGCATGGGCAGTTTATTAATATAGCTGATTGTATTTATATATGCTAAATTATATATATATATATATATATATATATATATATATATATATACTAGCTGTACCCTACAAAAACCTTTGAATAGTTATATCCCCTTAGGCTTGATCGGTAGGCTAGGTTATTTTTGGTTTCGGGCAGATCCGATTTTCTCATGATGGTATTTTAAACTGGATTACTGTTGTATTAATTCTCTACTTTCGATTTAACGCAGAACCCAAATCGCTTTTATTTATGTTAGATGAGGGGGGGGGGCGCTAATGATAGTCTTGATGAGACCAAAGGGAACGAGAAATGTGGGTCACAATTTTCACTGCACTATGTCCAGACAGTCTCGCCTTGTTCCGGATGAAATATAACTGGGTCATTCCATGTCAACTCAATCAGTGGTGTTCACCCGACCCCCTCAGATCTTCCTGAAATTTTCAGAGCTTGTGATACATTCAAAGTTGAGTGATTCCTGAAATTTTCAGGCCATTTGGTCAAAAACTTTCTGAGATATGATTTAATTTTTAAGGGTAGTCGCGAGTGCGCGTGACATTTACATTTTCGCGATATTTGAACGTGAATATTTCAAAAACTAAAAGAGGTATCGGGCTGAAATTTTCAGTATTTACTCATTGTTTTGTCCTAATTTGAATGATGTATTTATCTCAAGTGTAGCTTGCACACAGAATGCCATAAAAATTTCCAAACATTGCACTTCAGACAGTTTTCATCAATATTTGACTCGGTATAGCCAAGAACCTATAAGACATGAAATGATGTTTGTTATACAATTAGTAAGTAACATATATGTGTTTATTATTTTGATAGAGAATTCCTGTTAATCAATAATAGTGTACTCATGTTGGGCCCCTTTAAGCATCATGGTCGTCCATTTTTGCACTTATTGCGACCCCCAGATGACCATGCGGACAGTAATTCACACTTTTCATATTTTGCACACTTGTTAACCTTTGCAAGTACTAGCTATGGTGAAAATTTCATGTTGGTGTCTTAACGCCTTCTTGGTGAAAAATTGCATGAAATTGCATGATTATACACTATTATTGAATATTGCTTAGCGAATATTTCAAAAACTAAAAGAGGTATCAGGCTGTATTTACTCATTGTTTTATCCCGAGTTGAATGATGTATTTATCACCGGTTTGTGGCATTAAGGTTGTCATGTGATAACTGTGATACGGTCGTCAATGTGTCAAAAGAACCTGATCGGGTAGTTGAACCGGCACCAAGCATAACAGATCTGCATCCAGGACAGTTTGTGGCTGTTGTTTATGACACTGATTGGTTTATTGGGAGAACACTCAGAACACTCTATTGAACATCTTGGTCAAGTTCATGAACAGAACACCTAGACAAGTCGTGACGATATCTGCTGGATAACATTCACTAATGTACAATCTTCCACCACCAATGTTGTCTGGCAGCTCATCAAGACAGTATTGCAAGAAACAGTTTGATATCCCGAAAATGTAAATGTCACGCGCACTCACGACTACCCTTAAAAATTAAAAAAAAATCATATCTCAGAAAGTTTTTGACCAAATGGCCTGAAATTTTCAGGAATCACTCAACTTTGAATGTATCACAAGCCCTGAAAATTTCAGGAAAATCTGAGGGGGTCGGGTAAACAATTGTCAAAAAACTGGTTGAGTTGACATGGAATGACCCAACTATCTTTTGCCCTTGATCAGAGCAAACAGGTCGATCGAAATAATGATTGGGAATGTATTGATCTCATTAACCGTTGATTTAAATGTAGAATGGTGATGGAAAAGAGAGGGGGGTAGCTTTTAATTTACTTATTTTTTTTTTTTTTGGACTAAACAACATATATACAACTGATACATTTTTTTTTCTTTTAATATAATGTACGTTGGATTAAAGAAATGTACACTTCAAAGTAAGAAGATGACCATTAGTAATGATGTACACAGTGAATATGACATTTCATGTTCACCCATTTTTTTGTACATTTCTAGACCAAAGTTATTTTAAATACGGTATACAATACAAAAACATGAAGTTTTTATTTTTATAAGTCTATGACGTAGATCGGGCAAGGAATTCTTTGAATTCTTGTAAGACAAAATAATAATTAAAGCTAATTGATTTGTGAAACACCCTTGATTAAACTTACAAAAGAAAGATAATTTATAACCAGAGGTGGTCTTAGCAGTACGCGGGGCCTACGGTGAGTGCTAAATGAAGGGCCTTGGGCGAGTGTCATATGCGGACCTAGGGCGATGTTCATATGCGGGGCCTATGGTGAGTGTCATATGTGGGGCCTAGGGCGAGTGTCATATACGGGGCCTAGGGTGAGTGTCATATGCGGGCCTAGGGCGAGTGTCATGTATGGGGCCTAGGGCGAGTGTCATATGCGAGGCCTAGGGCGAGTGTCATATACGGGGACTATGGTGAGTGTCATATGCGGGGTCTATGGTGAGTGTCATATGTGGGGCCTAGGGCGAGTGTCATATACGGGGCCTATGGTGAGTGTCATTTGCGGGGCCTATGGTGTGTGTCAATTAATGTATTTAATCTGTACTGAAAATTAGCCTCTTTATAGAGTAAGTGGACCCCACCTATCAGAGCTTGGCAGGGAGGGCCCTAGATTATATGGCTGGGGGCCCCCAAACTATATCAGCGTATCGGGCTTAGTTCGAATGTATATAAAAAGTTATCATAGTATATGTATGTAAATGTATAAATGGAAGCCATTTTAACTGTTGTCTAACACAATTTTCTTACATAAGGGGTGGGGAAAACTACAGCCCGCGGGCTACATGCGGCCCGTCAGAGTATATTATGCGACCTGTTTGCATGTACAAGTTACGATCCTATGTCAATGTTAATTCTCTCTGTTTGGGGTTTTCGCTCTATTTTTGAAATTTTATTCCCACTATTTGATTTGAATCTAGTGATATAAAATAGGTTTTATTGCTCCAGAATATTAGTTAGAGCTGCTTGATCTACAAGCAGATTATGACCTGAAGAAGAAGTTCAAGTCAATTATTTTGTTGAAATAATTATGAGTAGTAAAGTCTGATTAAGTGTGTTTTTTAAAATGTAATGTGTGTGTGTAATAGAATGTGAATGTGAAATAAAATGACAAATTATCTTAAATTCGTATTTTCATACGTTTTAAATTGTAATTAAGTAGACAAAATATATATGCGGCCCGCCTATAAGAATCAAGTGTTCAATGTGGCCCACAGTAAAAAAAAGTTTGCACACCCTTGTCTTACATGATGCAGACGAGGTTTAAAACGCAAATAAGCGTACCACTAACAGTCTCACTTCCTGCCTCTAGTTTTATGCCATCATGACCGTTTTGTCTTTTTAACATTACGAACTGAGGAAAATTTTAAGTTGCTCAGTATACATTTATTTTAGGCATAGCTGTTTTAAAAAAAGTGGTGATCCTTTTTCCTATGTTTGTTTTCTTTCAATTTCTTGTTTGCTTGATATTTGTCCTACATTATAATCAACGCAGCAACACTATTGACTTTTCCAACATACCTTTTTGATTTAATTTACAAATGTTATAACAAGAAAGGGAAAACAAAACGAAGAAATCAATCAAACCCACGCTAACCCTCTCTCTCTCTCTCTCTCTCTTTCTCTCTCTCTCTCTCTCTCTCTCTCTCTCTCTCTCCCCCTCCCACTCTCTCTCATTCCCTCTCTCTCTCACACAATCTCTCTCTCTCCCTCTCTCTCTCTCTGTCTGTCTGTCTCTCTCTCTCTCCTTTCAAATAATGATTAAATACATCCAAAGGAATTCATACACTTTGAGTTACACCCCCTACGGCTAAATTATGACTTAACTTTAAGCAATCAGACGTTAAGGACGGTTGGTGACAGGAATTTTGATTGATGGCCGAGTCGATCAATAGGTCAGATTTTGAGCTTCAAAATGTCAGGGGAGAGTGAGGGTGGGGTGGGGGGTCACTATTACCCATGGACCTGATAATCCCAAAATTTAAATGAAAACATCTGTTTGTTTCTTATGATATGTTTACTTGTATCACTAAATGCATTTGAAATATTGCATAACATTTTAGAAATGATACATTTCAATATGATACAAAAATAAAGCTAAATCATTAATGTTTATGTTCAGTAATAGTTTGACTTACGACGGCCTTCTATAATGACTTACTTAGCTAGGCCTTCTATAATGACTTACTTAGCTAGGCCTTCTATAATGACTTACTTAGCTAGACCTTCTATAATGACTTATTTTGACTAAAGACCACAAACCTATAATCACTTACTTGGCTAGGCCTTTTTATAAAGAATTACTTTGGCTAACGACCGCATTCTAAAATGACTTACTTGGCTAGGCCTTCTATAATGACTTACTTGGCTAGGCCTTCTATAATGACTTACTGGGCTAGGCCTTCTATAATGACTTACTTGGCTAACACTAATTTGCTGTCAGCAAAAAGAGAAACTCTATGGTAAACCATACAATTTTTTGAAATACGAACTTAAAAAAAGAAAGGTTGCGAATAATTAATCGATTTCCGCATTATTCGATCTGTACTTGTGAGAAATCGCAACTTGATGATCGACGATTTCATCTATCGTCTGTTATCGTAGAATGGATTATTGTTGTGTCACCAGGGTAAGCACAAAATAACACAACTTCAACTATTTCCGTTTCCCGTCAAATTCACTATGACTACATACTTTGATGTGAGATGACTATTATCGACAACATCGGTCAGCAGGTGGCCGCAACCCGAAATTCCGACCCCCCCCCACCCCCCGGGTTCCGCTGTTTTGTCAATAAGGAGTCCAGCTTTGTCGTAGCACAATACATAAATTTCGAAAGTGACACCCCTTTCCCACCCCCCCCCCGGCCAAGACTCCGGGCTTTTGACAAATATTCCGCTAGCCTCCCTCTTGTGGTGACCCTGTCACAGGGAGATCAAAGGGGGGGGGGGGCGTAAACGTAGGCTATCGGAGTCACTCAATCAAGGAGATGACGTACGAGTTGAACACTGAGTCGCCCTAAACAGTCAACAGTCAGTATAGGAAAGGTTTTCATAGACTTACTTGGCTAACGACCACCTTCTAAAATGACTTACTTGGCTAGGCCTTTTATAATGACTTATTTTGGCTAACGAGATTTTCAGAACATTTCGTATTTCAGTCTTAAGAAATAGACACTAAATAACAAAAACAATTTTAAGTATCACTAAAGAAAGAAGCTCTGGGCGTAAACTACAATGTAAAAAAAAATATTCCGTCCGCAGCTGTTAGATTCAGGCCCGCACCTGTTAGTTTCAGGCTCGCAGCTGTTAGTTTCAGGCCCGCACCTGTTAGTTTCAGGCTCGAAGCTGTTCGTTTCAGGCTCGCAGCTGTTAGTTTCAGGCTCGAAGTTGTTCGTTTCAGGCTCACAGCTGCTAGTTTCAGGCTCGCACCTGTTTGTTTCAGGCTCGTAACTGTTAGCTTCAGGCTCACAGCTGTCAGTTTCTAGGATGAATAACCTGATCATTTGTCATGGGCACCGGACCTTGGGGTCTCCAGTTACGGCCCTGTGCGTTGACATAAACAGGGCCGTAAACGAAACGGTGGGCCTCCAACTTCCAACAAGGCTAGATTTCAGAACTGGATGGTTAGGCCTCCTCTTTTTTTTTTGTTGATGACATTGACATAGACAGAAGATTGATGTGTAATGTGTTAATTATTCATCTATCTGTCGGTAACTTTGAAAATCGATTACTTTTTCAACCATTACCATCTCTGTTGGATTTTTATGTATAAAGTGGTCTGTTTGTGCGTATGAGTGTTTATATTTGTAAATCTACCTTTTTTTTTTCCACCTTAGTTTTTTTTTTTTGCTATCTCTCTTCCCCCTCCTCTGATTGTTATGTGTTTCTCCGCACACTTCTACCAGGGCCGCTGGCGATGGGCAGCTAGCTACCCAAACGCTTGTCACGGACCCCCAAGCCCGTCGCTTTCGAAATGTATTTTAATCGGCAATTAAAATTAACTCTTTCATAGAGAAAGGGGGACCCCAGCTGTTGGAGCTTGTCAGGGAGGGCCCTAGATTATCTGGCTGCGGCCCTACATGCCCCCTCCCCGCGCCAACCAACTTCTTCCTTCATATCTTTGTTTTATTTTTGTATTAAACTAGGGCGTATGCCACTATATCCGCTAATGGTGTTAGTGTGTGTGTAAGTGTGTGTGTAAGTGTGTGTGTTAGTGTGTGTGTTAGTGTGTGTGTTAGTATATGTGTTAGTATATGTGTTAGTGTGTGTGTGCCAGTGTGTGTATTAGTGTGTGTGTGTGTGTGTTAATTTGTGTACATATGTCGTACAACTGTTGAGCAGAACGCACTAAATCTTACATTAAATTTAGTTTTATGGTTAACAATCACGAGGGATGGGAGGCCGAACGGGTTCGAGCCTCGGTGAGAACGAAAGTGATTTTTATCAACCTTTAAACCCCAGCTTTAAATGTGTACTTGACTTGGAGAAGTAAATGCACGGGCGTTGTAC
>JAGDYQ010000021.1:8506673-8520471 GCA_021962125.1 Bulinus truncatus
CAGGCCCGTAGCGTGCGCGGGAGGGGTCGGGCAGGGGGTTGCCGGGCCCTCTTGCGTTTTGTCTGGCCCCTTCTGCTTATTTGTTCTACTTAGTAAAATGTTTTACCTGCCCCCCCCCTTGTATTCCCTGGCCCCTGCTGTAGAATGCCTGGCCCCTACTGGAGAAATTTCACGCTACGGGGCTGCAGTCAAGTTGTATGCGGCGCTGAGACAATATATACAGTCATGTTGTACGCTACGCACATACAATATATACATTCATGTTTATATTTATATAATCATGCTGTACGCTGCACACAGACAATATTTTTTAGCCTCAAACAAAAGGGAGGCAAGAGAAATGTAAGGTTATGCTAGATAAATTAGGCTTGGAAAACAATTTGTGGTTCCTCATCTTCCCTGGATGCCCTTAGCATGTGTGTTTTTTTTTGTATGATTAATCCACGACTGGTTAGATCATATAAACCAGTGCCCCCCCCCCAGTCCCGGACTACGACACCGGTCCTTGAGTCAAATGGTACTGGGCCGCCGAAGAAAACATTTAATTATTTCCTTTTTATTTGCGGTGGTGTATTGCTCTCGAGATAGTGCGACTTTCCATGGACTTTCCGGGAGCTGATCGGCTGTGAGCGGCATTTGCATTGTAAATCAAAAACAATGTAAAATATAAACAATCAATGTCCCTTACCGTCCCTCTCGTCCCCCGCCCCCGGGCAGCGGTGAAATTATCAAACGTCAACCGGTCCGAAACGAGACAAAAATGTTTGAGGACCACTGCTATAAACTAAATTATGGGATGTTTTTTTTTTTACATTCCCTCCCCGGTCCACCCCCCCCCTCTTTTATTCAAACCACAGCCGTTAGTGAATCCCATGGAGGGGGAGAGGGGGAGGAAAGATGTGTATACAAGAAGGGTCGCTACAGAAAATGGTCACTGGCTTAACTACATTTGGTCATAACGTTGCTTTGTTGTCGGTCTTGAGCTTAAACGCAGAAACAATTTTTTTTGTAACGCTCGACTTCATTTTTTTTTTTTTTAAAACCGTGCCAGTTGTCAACCCCTTCCCTTTCATTTAACAAATCCAATCCCGACAAGTATATATATTATTTTACCGGCACCAGACAATTCATCAACATTTGACATACGCTGCACTCAGTTCCCTGAGCTCTCCTTCCCTCCCCCCCCCCTTTACCCTGATGTCGTATTGCCCCAGCAGTTAAAAAAAAATATATTTACATCACCACCCCCCCTCCCCCTCTGCTGCATGCATTTTTTTTTTTTTCCTTTTACAGAAACCGTTATCTCTGAAAGGGATTAAGTAAGTTACAACACCCCCCCCCCCTTCCCAACCCTCTCCTACCTCTTTTTCCCCAAAACTCCAAAACTATGTTTGATCGATAAAATAAAAAAAGACAGCCATGACACTTTTCTATTTTGTCTTACTTCCTATTTTAAACAGATTCATCTAACTACCGAAAATTAAAAAGTGATAAAAAAAATTTTTGTTAAAATAGCGAGAACTTATTTGTTTTTTTTTTATTTAGAGATTCCTTGAAATTTTTGAGATTTAATATAAACATAGGAAAATATATAAAATATTAGCTGTACCCTGCAAAACCTTTGCATAGTAATATCCCCTTAGGATTGATCGGTATGCAATGTTTTTTTTTTTTGGTTTTCGGGTAGATCCGATTTTTTCATGATTGTATTTTAAACTGGAATACTGTTGTATTAATTCTTTACTTTTGATTTAACGTAGAACCCAAACCGCTATTATTTATATAGATCAGAAAGGTTCCGAGTCCAGTATGAATGGGGCTAATAACAACTGCATAGATCAATTAATATGTATTGCGAATCTCAACACTCATTAACAAGTATTATATGAATGTCTTATTAAAGATTGTTTTGATTGGACATTAATCTGAAAATTGATCAAACCATTAGTCTTAAAATAAATTCTACTGAAAATTTTGAATTTTTTTTAGCCTTTATTTTAGTTTCTGTTTTTTGAAATCTGTAACTCAAATTTTGGAACTTTTGTAATTTAGTGGAAAGGCTAAAAATTTTGTACACGTGCAAATTTTACATACCAGTGCATGGTTTTGATAGTTTCGAGGTCATGAATTAACATCTTTTAGAATTGCGAAGCTAATAACATTTTAGTAATGTTTTTTAACCAGTGTCATGCATCGTCTTTATTCTATTATAATAGGGAAAAGGGATGGAAATTAGGAAGTTAAAATAAAGACGATGCATGACACTGGTGCAGAGAAGCTCGAAAGAGTGAAGCTTTTTTAAAACAATTATATTGACTGTTTTATAATTTGTTTAATTTACTGTCAGAGTTCGCCGAGATAGATAAATAAATAGTTGATCAGATTTGAAAGCACCAATATGGCGGGTCAGAGTTCATCGAGATGCAAAAATCGTTGTTCTGATTTGAGAGTACCACAATAGTGGGTGATCGAGGCTGTTATTATACGTAGATGAAAAAGGTTATTGTTATAATTGTTTTTAGTTTTTAAAGCTTTTGTTAAAATGACTGATAGTCTTTTAAATCGAAAGCTTTTAAATGTATTTATAATCTCATGCAAGTTTACAAACTTATATTTACAAACTTATATTTATTGGCTCTGTTTATGAAAATAAATGAAGATAAATGAATAAATATCATCTCTTCAGGTCTGTCATATTTTTAGAGTTTTAGGACACAACTATGAAGAAAAAAAAAGCGAAGTATTTGTCAATGTCAGAAAAACGCAATGACCGTAACGCCTGGTCAAACACGGGTCACATGTTTATGTGGTCGTAGATTGCATGTAGGTGTTGAATGGACACACGATGTCCAGGTATATATAAGTTTCTTCGGTAATTTCGTGCACCGCTATTAAGAACAAAGAGATTTTCCTTAGATCCGCAGCCTTTTATTCTACAGCAAGCCTACATATGTATCGTAATGTTTCATTCTACAACAAGCCTACATAAGTATCGTAAAGTTTCATTCTACAACAAGCCTAAATAAGTATCGTAAGTTTCATTCTACAACAAGCCTAAATAAGTATCGTAAGTTTCATTCTACAACAAGCCTACATAAGTATCGTAAAGTTTCATTCTACAACAAGCCTACATAAGTATCGTAAAGATTCATTCTACAGCAAACCTACATAAGTATCGTAAAGTTTCATTCTACAACAAGCCTAAATAAGTATCGTAAGTTTCATTCTACAACAAGCCTACATAAGTATCGTAAAGTTTCATTCTACAACAAGCCTACATAAGTACCGTAAAGTTTCATTCTACAACAAGCCTACATAAGTACCGTAAAGTTTCATTCTACAACAAGCCTACATAAGTATCGTAAAGTTGTTGACCAATAACGGGGAAGATGTGAGCACGCTATTGTTTGAAATAAAATCAGAGAGTTTATTAACAAGTGGCACATACACATGTATTGAAATACATACGCAGCATTTTGCTATATATATGCAATACATTTCGAAACTATATTTTTTCATGTAAATTTGAGGACCTGTTGGAAGTTTAAAAAGGAAGTTAGATTCTTTTTTCCTCCCCTTTGTTTTCGTCTTTGAAGTATTTTAGAGCTGTAGTGCTGCACAAGTAGTGTTAGTCCATATCTGTTGAGTAATCCAACACTAAACCTGCTAAGCACCCCTCCCCCCTTCCGATCTTTCCTGGCGTGAGAATATGAACAATTCGAAGGAAGGGAGGGGGGTAAAGTAGAAACTATTGATTTAAAGTTGATTCTCCACTTAAAGTTACCTCCAGTGGATTAGCTTGAGGATTTGAAGACAACAGGCGGCTAGCAATTCCAACTGGGCCCCTTTGTGTAAGTGCGACGTCATTACCAGAGATAAGAGGGATTTGGTCCGGACTTTTGAATGAAGGACACGCCAATAAAAAATCTGGCACATAGAAAATCACACGGACTAAAGATGCCAGTGTGACATGTCAGAATGTGACATTATGTTCGAGCAGTCGATATTTCAAATGGCTTAAAAATTGTATCATTGGCAAACAACGATTTTATGAAACGAAATTGAGTGCAACACATTAAGAAAAAAAAACCGTCTTCATGTCCATGATGGTGTGTACATTATCTTTAATAAGATGAATCTAATTAGAAGTATTGTGTTGTTGGTTTGGTTTGAAATGTAACGGAAAGGAATTCAAAGGGTGATAATCGATAGCATCGTTCTGTTTCCCCCACCCTACAAAATGTAATAATACTTTATGAGTTAAATGAACAGAGAACATTTGGCTCCATAAACTGAATTTATTTTGAGTTTCTTTATACTCCGTAATGTCGTGTCATCAACATTTGTTTATTTTTGTTACCAGACACTCTGACGAAAATATAATAGACCCCGGGGAGGGGGGGGGAGTTTTAGTTTTTTTTTTGGGCTTAACTAACGGTTGGGTGTATGGGGGGGGGTGAGGGGTGAGAGCGAGAGTGACCTCTCCGGGTAGGCAGCAAGTATTCACTCAACCAAATGGGAAGCAGCTGCCGTACTTTAGTGTAGGCCTAATTTTGTACATGGTGATAGGGCGGCTTATCCAGAGTCCGTCTCTGGCGCCGCTAAGACTAGAGACGCTGCCCACCGCTTCCCCCCCTCCCTCAACCCTCCTTCTTCCCACCCATTATGTTAATCATTTTATTTTCGACACGTCACAGCACACTTTTTTTTTGTTTTACACGCTAACAATTTTTTGTATTTAAAAAAGAAATAATGTTACTTTAAGCTTACAGCAAATGAAATAATGACATTTTGTTTCTGTATATATTATCTTTTTCTCTATCATTAAATCTATCCACCAATCTATTCAATCTATTCAACGATCTGCCTATACATCTATCCACCAATCTACCATTCAATCTATTCAACGATCTACCTATACATCTATCCACCAATCTACCAATCAATCTATTCTCCGATCTACCTATATTAAATCTATTCACCAATCTACCCATCAACATATTAACCGATCTACCTATATTACATCTACCCACCAATATACCAATCAATCTATTCTCCGATCTACCCATATTAAATCTATTCACCAATCTACCCATCAACATATTAACCGATCTACCTATATTACATCTATCCACCAATATACCAATCAATCTATTCTCCGATCTAACCATATTAAATCTATTCACCAATCTATCTACCCATCAACATATTCACCGATCTACCTATATTACATCTATCCACCAATATACCAATCAATCTATTCTCCGATCTACCCATATTAAATCTATTCACCAATCTACCCATCAACATATTCACCGATCTACCTATATTTAATCTATCCACCAATCCAAGACGAGTGTGCAAAAAAAAATTATTGTGCAGAATATTATCCGTTTTTATGTGGTGGACTTTTTTTTTTTTTTTGAGTAGTTTTCCACATTTACCAGGCTGTGGGTACAGCATCCCCGAAACGAGTAGTCCAATATGCCCTTTATTATACATTCCCTGTACTAATATACTCGAATCCAATTCGCCTTTTTTTTTTTTGCACATTCCCTGTACTAATATATTCAAGTCCTGTTTGCCTTTTTTGCACCTTTCATGTATCAATATACTCATTTTTTTTTTGTATTGTGAAAAGATAATAAGGAATAAAAAAAAAACAATAAACCAAAAACAAAGTACTTGATAAATGTAGGAATTGTAAACAAAAATAAAATAACACTATGGGATTACCGTTCAAATTGTTATCTAGCTTTAATGCGTTACGCTACAGTACAGATGTTATTGTTTTGTTATAAATCATCACCGGATGACACGCTTTAAATCCATTTTGCTGACAGTCCCCGGAACTGTGCATTGCGGGATTTAGAAATAAATGGGGGAAAGTATTTTAAGCCTTGAGTCAATACTTCAACATATTTCTCTTGTACTCCAGGCCGGGACTCGCGGGAAAGGCGACTGATGTTCTCACTGGAACATATGTTTTATCTCTAAGTTGTTTTTTTTATTATTGACAATGGATTGTCGAATTCCAGAGAACGACTGCTGTGTGTGTGTGTGTGTGTGTTCCTCTAAGTGTCTTGTATACATGTGCAGAGTCGTTCATATGTATAGGCTAACTCTGCTTGCTTTAGGGGACCTTCTTTTAGGGGGGGGGGGATATTTATTTTGTATTCAACTAAAACAATGGTTCCCCAACCACCGGTCCGTGGATCGAATAGTACTGGGCCGTCCAAGAAACATTAAAATATTTTCGTTGTGTTTACTGTGGTGTATTTTTTCTCCTCTCGGGATTGTGGGACTTTCCATGGGCGAGAAATAATCAACGCCTCCATCCCCTTCCCCCCCCCTCCAGCGGGCCGCGGTCAAATTAACAAACGTTGGCCGGTCCGTGGTGAAAAATAGATTGGAAACCACTGAACTTAGAACGTCTAACGTGAAATGCCTAACAGAGGAGAAGGGTGGGCCCGAAAGGGTCCTTTTCATCTATGATTATTAAGGGCCTCGGATAGGCAAGCGGAGACAACCGTGTTTTTTTTTTGGCCTAGAGTATGTTGCCGAAAACAAATCTCCACACCAGGGCTCGATTTACTGCCGTGGATGCCGGGAATATCCCTGGCACTGAGAATGTCATCTCCAGGCACTGCTTTTTCCTCCCCGGCACTGTTTTTATTTCTTAAATTGACCACTTCCCTTCTCTCCTCCCTTCCCAAATGTCGCCCAGTTAAATTTTTCTTTAAGTACGATCTAACTTACACCTTCACAATATGAACACAATCTAGTTTCTATTCACCATAACGATTGTAACGAAGTTGTATATTGAAAACAATAATTTAAATAAATAAAAAAAAAACAGCAATGGTTTTAAACAAGCAGTGTTGTTTTTAATGTGTGTCTTATATAATTCCAAGAATCTGAAGGTCTAAAAAAAACAGAAATTTTCTTTTTCGTAAGGACAGAAATCCACCCAGTAAAACCCTTCTTCTCAAATTTCCCCAGTTTAATTTATTTTATACCAGCTAAATGCAATGTTGTTGTCAAAACCCTAATGACGTGTCAGGTGTCGTCATTTCTCTGATTGACGCCTGCTCTTGTAAATTCTTGGAGGTGCAACCAATATAATGACGTCATCTCCCTTGCGTCGCCTGGGTAACGACGTCAACAACTGAGCTTGGTGGGAGAAGAAGACATTCCTACAAACTCTCTAACCCTCCACTCCCATCGGACACTAGCAAAAGACAGTTTATACACCTAAAATAAACACACACGCGCGCACACCACCTTAAAAAAAAGGGGGGGGGGACAGCACTCCTCGGTATATTATTTGTGTGTCTTGGTTCTGGTGGGCGTATGCTCTCTGGGCTGTGGGAGATAATGGAAAGAAGGGACATCTCGTGACAGTTCGTCTCCACGCGAGAATTTGACAGTCGCAGGTTTACTTTCGGTAATTATATATTTGTACTTTATTTTTTATTTCGATAGATATCTAGCCGTGGGAATCTGTTGACATGTTTTCAGACCCAACCCACTGCCACATGGGGGGTCCGGACTGTTGGATAGATTGACAGTCGCTTTATTAACGAAAGTTTTTTTTTTTGTATGTGTGTGATTTACATGTGAGGAGTTTCGATAATATTTGCGTAAACTTTGTACTGGTAAGTTACACTTATTTATTTTATAATTTGGTCAAAAAATCAATTACTTCAGAATAAATACTAATGAAGGCAAAATTAATATATGATGCGCTATTATTACAATACTCTGTAGCAGTCTTATGGCGTGTCAAAAAAAATTGTGTTGATGTCAGGGGCATTGCTGTCTACGCCCCTCACCCACATCACCACTTTCAGCCCATTTTTGTTTCTAATCAGCGACTGCCTGAGCAGAACGTGAGACAGTAGGGCCAATGTTCCCTCTAATTTTCCGGTTCCTTCTAATTTTCCCATGGCTGCGCACGGATAAAGATATTCGGTGTCTGTGATGCATTTTGGAAAATAATGAAAATTCGTGTGAGCGCTTTATAGGCCAGTGAAGCAAAATATGTGTGCGCTCTGTTGTATAGTGTGTGCGCGCGCGCTCGGTGAGCTGTGTGTGAGCACACACAAGGTACAGCCTTAAAGAAACAGTGTCTACGGCACACGGCGTGTGTCACGTGCATGGAATTATAAAGATAAGTGACACACGCGAGGCCCACAACAGTTACAGTTAAGTGAGAAAATAATCTGGAAACGTCTTAGAGTTAAAGCATCAGCATTACTGAAAGCAGTAAGTGAATAATTTAATTTGTATTCCATATTACAGGATATCCTATCCCAAGGCACCTTCCCTCCTCACCAGGCGCGGTGCCTTATGGGGGAGAATGGTGCAGGGCATATTTTAATGATATAACTGGGCGACATTTTAGTCGATAATTTCTGTGCCACTATTAATTAAGCATTTACGCGTATAAAATAGATATTAAGATGTATATACAGTCTATTCCGCTTAATTGGGACACATCGGGACCGAGGCTTTTTGTCCCAATTAAGCGGCTGTCCCAATTAAACATACAAATTTATTGGCTTCTTGGTTTGGTTTCTTTGAGAATTGTCCCAAATAAGCGGCTGTCCCAATTAAGCGCTGTCCCAATTAAGCGGAATCCACTGTAGTTGTTTTTTTTTCTTTCTTTACACCTATTGTTAATTAAAATTAGTCAATGTGATTTTTAAGACTTATTACAATGTAGCTGAATTCCGTTTGTCATCATATTCACCTCAACTCTTTGTAGTAATAAAACATCAACTCATTAATGAAACGAATGATATAATTGGTCAATCGAATTTAACGTTACAACTTTACTGTCACTCTTTTAATTATTTTTATTACTTTTTTTTGTTAATCTATGTCTTCATTAACTTTCTGAAAACAATTTCACTTACTGGCTGACGTCTGCTTCTTCTACGTCAATTATTTATGTATGTATTTATTTTTGACGTGAAAAAGTCTTACAAGACTCAAATCACTGGCATTACATTCAATTAACAACACTTCAGCTTTTAGTTTTAAAAGTTAACCAATGGGTAATGTGGCAGACGCGACGTGACTACTGTTTAGCGTCTGATATATTTAAAAAAAAGATGCCAAGCAAGATTCCCGCGTGGCATTTTGTTTACTGCTCATGTTTGTCCCTTCTGTATCTTCGTCTTAAAATTGGATTCGCCCATTAACCCAGTCAAATCCTAACCGGCCGTCTGACACCAAATATGACTTATAACACTGATGTGCAATGTTTGCATAAAAAAAAAAAACAAGTAAAATTCCCTTAGACCAAATAATGTACCATCGGGGCAGATGAAGTGTTTCTATAACCTCCCCCTTTCGCCCCTTCCCTAAATCCGCCACTGCACACATGGCTTAGCACACCGCCGTAAGTGAGGCTCGAACCAACAGTCAGGCTTGCAACCAGTATGTTGAAGTTGGTAGGGTCCAAAATATTAGGTAAGATGACAATTGGTATGTCTGCCCCCAAATTTTGGTAGGGTCGAATACCAGTGGCTTGATTTTTGTTAGGGTCCGGACCCGCACGACCAGTACATTGGTTGCGCCCATGTACACCATGGCGACAAACTAAATGAATTCTGTCATATTTTGAGACATTGATCTCTTGAACAAAGCAACTCCTGAGTGACTGTTGTGACCATAGGCACGATGGGCCTGTACAAATGGAAGGGCCACTCGAAGCCAAGTTTGACACTAGTGATTTTATTTTCTCTGCCTCTATGGTTTTTTTTATTTTGTTTTAATTTTTTTTCTACTTTTATCAGGGCCAAAGTTTAGTTCGGCACCGGAGGCAGTGGCGTAGTGAGGGGGGAGCACGGGGGCATCACGCCCGGGCGATACTAACAAAGGGGCGCCAAATGGTATATTTTACATATAATATTATATGGTTTTCGAATAGGGGCACTAAAAATGTATTGTGCCCCGGCCACGAGTTAAGCTCGCTACGCCACTGGCAAGGGGGGGGGAAAGTTATTGAAGACATGTTCCTCATTAAATTTAATCAACTTAGGGCCTCAACTGAGTTAAATGATTTAATCTAAATCAGCTTTTAATTGGGACAAATTCGTAAATTTTGCCCTTTGTATATATTACCACCGTGGCTTTAGCTACAGTGGCTATGGGTATGGGGGGGGGGGGCACACGGAGAGCATAGGTGACTGGGGTTTGAACTCTGAACCCACACCGTGTCAATCGGGCTATTTTTTTAGAACCAAAAAAGACAACCTAGTCAGTACATAAGTGACGGCGCCCCGTTGGCAACATCATCATCTTAACGCCCAGTCACTCAGTCATCGCAAAATGTTTGCAAAAAAAAAAACGGCTTCCCGCTTATTCTTTCTTATCGACATATGAATTAAACAAGAGCTTGCATAACAGCATGAATTCCATTCTTAGTTGGCTTTTAAATCGTCAACGTTGAAACGGAGCGGCAGAAATGTTACAGGTGGGGAAAATGTGGGAAACGTCCAAAATTTTAATGGATTGGGGTGTGGGTGGGGGTGGGTGGGGGTGGGGTGGTGGAGGGCCGCTGGCCTGTCAATTTTTTTCAGGCGGAATCTTTTGTTCCGTCTGCAGCAGATAGTAACAATGTTAATCCCAAGCCGGTATTCATACGACACGGCCGACGGTGACGTGAGACAACAAATAAGTGCCAGTTGGGACTGAGCGTCAACAAATGAAAAAAAAATTGGCTTGCAAACTTCTGACTTAAAGTTAATTTGGCTCATTTTTATATTTGTTAAAAGAAAAAAAAAGCTTTTAGAGCTGTGTTTGTATTCTTACCCAAAAGGTTTTTTTTAAAACATTTTTTTTCCCTTGTTAAATAGAATTTGGCTACTGGTGAGATGTCACGTGACACTTTATTCATTCATTTGGATACAATGTTATCAATATTTTGTTAAAAATTGATAAGTCATTTCTACAGAAATTACCGGAGACAGAAAGATTTGGTTGGCAACGGAGTATGTGAGGGAGGGAGTGGCTAAATGAAAGTTTTAAGGGGGAGACAGTGGAATTATGAATCAATATGTTCCATTAAAGAGGAATTCGGTTGTTGTCGTTTTCGAAAACAGTTCAGTACATTTAAAAGAAAAGTTCAGAAATTACAACATACAGTTTCACACGTGCACAATTTGTCCCAGTGGATACAAATTGTTAAGCTTCTGAATAATAAGATTTAAATAAGTGCAAAAAAAAAAATTAAATAAATTGGGGTTACGTTTTATTAGTACGCGGGTAGGAATTATTGAGAAATATCATTAAGAGTTAAATAGTGCTGAAAATTGTTAAAAAGTTAATACCAAACATAAACAGTGAAAAACTTAATTTATTTTAATCAACTATCGGACTAGAGATTTTTTTTTATAATATAATTTGGGTTGTCAATGCAGTCAAGAGTTGGGAGATAATCTAACATAACCAGTTTTGGTGGTCCCAATTAGTTACTGGTTTTCTTTTTTTTTAAATTACGATTTACAAGATGATACGCTTCTCGGATTTTCTTTTGCGTTGGAGCCCTACGCCTTCTACACCTCTGCCCAGAGCTTAACAACGGGAAATTGTTAAAGAAAAAATAACGATTTTCACGGCCTTTAAATTTACAAATTAAAATAAACGCACATTTTTTTCTGATTGATTTATTTATTATTTTGTTTTAATGTAAATATAAGTTTATTTATGGTTATTTTTTATGTTTTCAGAAATCTTGGGATGTTTTATTCTGTAGAGCCATTAAAGTGAATTCATCGAATTTTTTGGCAATTCATTTCTTGACATCCAAGACTTTTAAAATCACATTTTTATATCACAAGCTCAGTGACACATATCGTCTCGAGTATCTAAAATGTGATGTACGCCAAATTGGTGTTGTTAATAATAAGCAAGCAACCAAAACTACATTTAAAATTAATTCAAATCCTATACAACAATACAAAAAAAAAGTTTTTTGACAATAATTACATTTTCGATAAAGAATCTGCAGAAAATAAAACTTTAAAGATGGTGAAATAGTTGGATATACGTGGCTCATATTTAAGCATTGAAATTTTCAATGTGGCTCATACTTTAGCATTGGACTTTTCAACGTGGCTCATACTTTAGCATTGGACTTTTCAACGTGGCTCATACTTTAGCATTGGACTTTTCAATGAGGATCATATTTTAGCATTGGACCTTTCAACGAGAAGTGACATAACAATTTCCTGAATTTCGGACAAATATCAAAATGAGGGCTGTGAAGAATTTAAGATCGAAGAAGATCCCAGCCACCCTGGAGCTGAAGGGGATCTCTACAAATAACAAGCCCGACTCCTTCCCGTACTCGGGGATGAGGATCATGGGGGCCACACAGATCAGCAGCGGCGTGATGGCCTTCGCCCTGGGTCTAGTGGACCTGGTCATGACGCTGACGTCGTACGACGCGGACACTAAGAAGTTTGGAGACTCCTATGACAAGGTGGTGTCCTTGACCTTAGCTTGCTCACCTTTATGGTGCGGAATATGGGTGAGTATTTTGGGGGGAAATTTTAAAATGTGAAGACTTGGTTAGCATGGATGGCATACAAGATTGCCAGTGAACACACGATCGGAAAGTGTGACGTGCAAGTACACTGATACAATGTAGCACTGCCTTCAATTTTATAGATATAGTGGTGGTTAGTAAGCATGAATGCAGATGAGATGTGCAAGGCTGCTAGGGAACGGGCAATTAGCACGGCTGCTACTGAACATACTAGTGCACGCGTTATGTGCAAGGCTGCTAGGGAACGGGCAATTAGCACGGCTGCTACTGAACATACTAGTGCACGCGTTATGTGCAAGGCTGCTAGGGAACGTGCAATTTGCACGGCTGCTAATAAACATAAAAGTGCACGCGTGATGTGCAAGAATGTTAGTGAACTTGAGAACAATGAGCGCTGATGCTAATGAACACACTAGTGCACCCGTGATGTGTGGGAATGTTAGTGAACAAGAAAAAGTGACGGAAAGAACGAGTGGAAGACATTGAGACGAATATGGGGTGAAATTCTGCGTTGGGGCTTTAACCTTAGTCAAATCCAGAAGTAAAAATCTTCACATTTCTGAATAAGTGTAGGATACTTGGATATGTTGCAAAGCTGATTACTATACATTAATGGAATATGTAGTAATGATTATATTATACTAGCTGTACCCTGCAAAATATTTGCATAGAGTTATATCCCCTTAGGCTTGATCGGCAGGCGAGGTTATTTGTTGGTTTCGGGCAGATCCGATTTTTTTTTCATGATAGTATTTTAAACTGGAATACTGTTGTATTAATTCTTTACTTTCGATTTAACGCAGAGCCCAAATCGCTATTATTATATATGATTATTTGTGTGTGTGTGTTTGCTCTGTTTCAGTTTGCTGTGACTGGAGGTCTTGGGGCCTGCATCACAAGACATAAATCACAGAAGCTTCACTTCTTGGTGAGTTTAAATGAGATATTTGTAAAATTAGGACCCTTTTTCTTCACATAGGCATTATTGAAAGAAATTTTTAAAAAAAGTATAATTGATACAAAAAAATACTTTCTTAATCATGTTATGTCAGCATTCTAGATCAGTGCTTCTGAAATTGGTGGGCCGCGGCCTCCTAGGGGACTGTCCGGAGGGGGCCGTGGAATTTCGAAACATTGTAAATTTAAGCAATCTAAACAAAAAAAAATAGGGGGGCCGCGACATATTGATTGGCGTTCCAAGGGGGCCGTGACTTCAAAAAAGTTTGAGAAGCACTG
>JAGDYQ010000021.1:8520971-8569096 GCA_021962125.1 Bulinus truncatus
TCTCTCTCTCTCTCTCTTTCTCTCTATCCCCCACTCAAATATCCTTGTTTGTATTGTAATTTTCTAATAAAATTAAAAAGTCAAATAGGTAATTTGTTGACTAAATCTACTTTAGTTAAGTGGAGCTCACACTAACAGAGGCGGCTTTAATGTCGGACCCGCAATGCGTGCGCCATAAAATCGGCTTAGAAGGCCCCACCCTTCCTTCCCATAAAAAATACCTAATTTACACTTATATATTTATTTTCATTATTTCTTCTATTTTTTTTAAGGTGCCAAGAATTTTCTTCAGCGCCCGGGAGCCTTCGGCCCGGGGGACCACACCTCCACCTTCTGCTTTTTTAATTTACTTCTTATGTTCTTGTACTTTTTTTTTGCGGCTACTGTACTGAGTCTAGTCAAATTACATTTCCATTATTATTTTACAGGAATTCTTTTTAAACATTGACGGTTCGTGAGCCTTCCATGTGTTTATCATCCAAATTAATTAATCTTGAAACATGTGAGTAGCTTACGAACAAAAATAAAAAAAAAAAAGCCAACAGTAACCAAAAAAAAAATTTCACATTTGGCTTAAAGCGGCAAGTCAAGACGCCTTCTTTGATCGATGTTGCGGACATCTGTAGTGGACAGTTTGTGGATTGCACGCGATGCCCGGTGAGGAGGGAGCTAATCAATGAGCTCAGTCAAACGCATTCAGCAGTTGACATCGAGGATGGGTAAGAAAAGGGGAGTGAACCGATTCTCCCTAAGGTTCAAGGAACTGAAAACACATGCCGAGTTAATGACCATTGAAAGAAATACTTGACGAAATTTAGTGAATTTATTTTTTTTGATTTCAAATTTTACAAATCGGTTTTTTTTTGTAAATGATATACAATCTAAGAAATGATTGATTTATCTGGGATATAAAATACTTTGTGTGTGAAGTCCCTGTAAGAATGCGATGAAATATCTAAGATCCTATAAACCAGTAATGGAACTATTTTTCATAGTGGCATTCACATTCCATCCCCACCATAGTGGACAGTACAATGACTATGGAGGGGATGAAATAATGTCAATAATGCATAGTGTACAATTGTTAACTGTGGGAGAGTTATTTTGAATCATGTTTTTAAAGTTGAATAAACGGCCAGCCCGTCACTGGGGCTGTGAGTTTAACGTCAACCACCTCACGACAACTGATGTATTTTTGATTTACAATTTGCCTGGGCAGTTTATTAATATCGCTGATTGTATATATATATGCTAAATTATATATATATATATATATATATATATATATATATATATATACTAGCTATACCCCTACAAAAACCTTTTGAATAGTTATATCCCCTTAGGCTTGATCGGTAGGCTAGGTTATTTTTGGTTTCGGGCAGATCCGATTTTCTCATGATGGTATTTTAAACTGGATTACTGTTGTATTAATTCTCTACTTTCGATTTAACGCAGAACCCAAATCGCTTTTATTTATGTTAGATGTAGAGGGGGGGCGCTTTAATGATAGTCTTGATGAGACCAAAGGGAACGAGAAATGTGGGTCACAATTTTCACTGCACTATGTCCAGACAGTCTCGCCTTGTTCCGGATGAAATATACCTGGGTCATTCCATGTCAACTCAATCAGTGGTGTTCACCCGACCCCTCTCAGATCTCTCCTGAAATTTTCAGAGCTTGTGATACACACATTCAAAGTTGAGTGATTCCTGAAATTTTCAGGCCATTTGGTCAAAAAGCTTTCTCGAGATATGATTTAATTTTTAAGGGTAGTCGCGAGTGCGCGTGACATTTACATTTTCGCGATATTTGAACGTGAATATTTCAAAAACTAAAAGAGGTATCGGGCTGAAATTTTCAGTATTTACTCATTGTTTTGTCCTAATTTGAATGATGTATTTATCTCAAGTGTAGCTTGCACACAGAATGCCATAAAAATTTCCAAACATTGCACTTCCAGACATAGTTTTCATCAATATTTGACTCGGTATAGCCAAGAACCTATAAGACATGAAATGATGTTTGTTATACAATTAGTAAGTAACATATATGTGTTTATTATTTTGATAGAGAATTCTGTTAATCAATAATAGTGTACTCATGTTGGGCCCCCTTTAAGCATCATGGTCGTCCATTTTTGCACTTATTGCGACCCCAGATGACCATGCGGACAGTAATTCACACTTTTCATATTTTACACACTTGTTAACCTTTGCAAGTACTATGCTAGCTATGGTGAAAATTTCATGTTGGTGTCTTAACGCCTTCTTGGTGAAAAATTGCATGAAATTGCATGATTATACACTATTATTGAATATTGCTTAGCGAATATTTCAAAAACTAAAAGAGGTATCAGGCTGTATTTACTCATTGTTTTATCCCGAGTTGAATGATGTATTTATCACCGGTTTGTGGCATTAAGGTTGTCATGTGATAACTGTGATACGGTCGTCAATGTGTCAAAGAACCTGATCGGGTAGTTGAACCGGCACCAAGCATAACAGATCTGCATCCAGGACAGTTTGTGGCTGTTGTTTATGACACTGATTGGTTTATTGGGAGAACACTCAGAACACTCTATTGAACATCTTGGTCAAGTTCATGAACAGAACACCTAGACAAGTCGTGACGATATCTGCTGGATAACATTCACTAATGTACAATCTTCCACCACCAATGTTGTCTGGCAGCTCATCAAGACGGTATTGCAAGAAACAGTTTGATATCCCGAAAATGTAAATGTCACGCGCACTCACGACTACCCTTAAAAAATTAAAAAAAAATCATATCTCAGAAAGTTTTTGACCAAATGGCCTGAAATTTTCAGGAATCACTCAACTTTGAATGTATCACAAGCCCTACAATTTCAGGAAAATCTGAGGGGGTCGGGTAAACAATTGTCAAAAAACTGGTTGAGTTGACATGGAATGACCCAACTATCTTTTGCCCTTGATCAGAGCAAACAGGTCGATCGAAATAATGATTGGGAATGTATTGATCTCATTAACCGTTGATTTAAATGTAGAATGGTGATGGAAAAGAGAGGGGGGTAGCTTTTAATTTACTTATTTTTTTTTTTTTTGGACTAAACAACATATATACAACTGATACATTTTTTTTTCTTTTAATATAATGTACGTTGGATTAAAGAAATGTACACTTCAAAGTAAGAAGATGACCATTAGTAATGATGTACACAGTGAATATGACATTTCATGTTCACCCATTTTTTTGTACATTTCTAGACCAAAGTTATTTTAAATACGGTATACAATACAAAAACATGAAGTTTTTATTTTTATAAGTCTATGACGTAGATCGGGCAAGGAATTCTTTGAATTCTTGTAAGACCAAAATAATCAAATTAAAGCTAATTGATTTGTGAAACACCCTTGATTAAACTTACAAGAGAAAGATAATTTATAACCAGAGGTGGTCTTAGCAGTACTCGGGGCCTACGGTGAGTGCTAAATGAAGGGCCTTGGGCGAGTGTCATATGCGGACCTAGGGCGATGTTCATCTGCAGTAGCCTATGGTGAGGTGTCATATGTGGGGCCTAGGGGCGAGTGTCATATACGGGGCCTAGGGTGAGTGTCATATGCGGGCCTAGGGCGAGTGTCATGTATGGGGCCTAGGGCGAGTGTCATATGCGAGGCCTAGGGCGAGTGTCACATATAGGGACTATGGTGAGTGTCATATGCGGGGTCTATGGTGAGTGTCATATGTGGGGCCTAGAGCGAGTGTCATATACGGGGCCTATGGTGAGTGTCATTTGCGGGGCCCTATGGTGTGTGTCAATTAATGTATTTAATCTGTACTGAAAATTAGTTTCCTCTTTATAGAGTAAGTGGATCCCACCTATCAGAGCTTGGTAGCCGGGGGGCCCTAGGACATATGGCTGGGGGCCCCCAAAACTATATCAGCGTATCGGGCTTAGTTCGAATGTATATAAAAAGTTATCATAGTATATGTATGTAAATGTATAAATGGAAGCCATTTTAACTGTTGTCTAACTTACAATTTTCTTACATAAGGGGGTGGGAAAACTACAGCCCACGCGGGCTACATGCGGCCCGTCAGAGTATATTATGCGACCTGTTTGCATGTACAAGTTACGATCCTATGTCAATGTTAATTCTCTCTGTTTAGGGGTTTTCGCTCTATTTTGAAATTTTATTCCCACTATTTGATTTGAATCTAGTGATATAAAATGAGGTTTTATTGCTCCAGAATATTAGTTAGAGCTGCTTGATCTACAAGCAGATTATGACCCTGAAGAAGAGTTCAAGTCAATTATTTTTGTTGAAATAATTATGGGTAGTAAAGTCTGATTAAGTGTGTTTTTTAAAATGTAATGTGTGTGTGTAATAGAATGTGAATGTGAAATAAAATGACAAATTATCTTAAATTCGTATTTTCATACGTTTTAAATTGTAATTAAGTAGACAAAATATATATGCGGCCCGCCTATAAGAATC
Organism: Bulinus truncatus; assembly: GCA_021962125.1. Classification (NCBI taxonomy): domain Eukaryota; kingdom Metazoa; phylum Mollusca; class Gastropoda; family Planorbidae; genus Bulinus; species Bulinus truncatus. The sequence continues at coordinate 8,525,453 of JAGDYQ010000021.1, forward strand.
AAGTGTTCAATGTGGCCCACAGTAAAAAAAAGTTTGCACACCCTTGTCTTACATGATGCAGACGAGGTTTAAAAAACGCAAATAAGCGTACCACTAACAGTCTCACTTCCTGCCTCTAATTTTATGCCATCATGACCGTTTTGTCTTTTTATATTTACGAACTGAGAAAATTTTAAGTTGCTCAGTATACATTTATTTTAGGCATAGCTGTTTTGAAAAAAAGTGGTGATCCTTTTTCCTATGTTTGTTTTCTTTCCAATTTCTTGTTTGCTTGATATTTGTCCTACATTATAATCAACGCAGCAACACTATTGAAAACTTTTCCAACATACCTTTTTGATTTAATTTACAAATGTTATAACAAGAAAGGGAAAACAAAACGAAGAAATCAATCAAACCCACGCTAACCCTCTCTCTCTCTCTCTCTCTCTTTCTCTCTCTCTCTCTCTCTCTCTCTCTCTCTCTCTCCCCCTCCCACTCTCTCTCATTCCCTCTCTCTCTCTCACACAATCTCTCTGTCTCTCTCTCTCTCTCTCTGTCTGTCTGTCTCTCTCTCTCTCCTTTCAAATAATGATTAAATACATCCAAAGGAATTCATACACTTTGGTTACACCCCCTACACGGTTAAATTATGACTTAACTTTAAGCAATCAGACGTTAAGGACGGTTGGTGACAGGAATTTTGATTGATGGCCGAGTCGATCAATAGGTCAGATTTTGAGCTTCAAAATGTCAGGGGAGAGTGAGGGTGGGGTGGGGGGTCACTATTACCCATGGACCTGATAATCCCAAAATTTAAATGAAAACATCTGTTTGTTTCTTATGATATGTTTACTTGTATCACTAAATGCATTTGAAATATTGCATAACATTTTAGAAATGATACATTTCAATATGATACAAAAATAAAGCTAAATCATTAATGTTTATGTTCAGTAATAGTTTGACTTACGACGGCCTTCTATAATGACTTACTTAGCTAGGCCTTCTATAATGACTTACTTAGCTAGGCCTTCTATAATGACTTACTTAGCTAGACCTTCTATAATGACTTATTTTGACTAAAGACCACAAACCTATAATCACTTACTTGGCTAGGCCTTTTTATAAAGAATTACTTTGGCTAACGACCGCATTCTAAAATGACTTACTTGGCTAGGCCTTCTATAATGACTTACTTGGCTAGGCCTTCTATAATGACTTACTGGGCTAGGCCTTCTATAGTGACTTACTTGCTAACACTCATTTGCTGTCAGCAAAAAAGAAACTCTATGGTAAACCATACAATTTTTTGAAATACGAACTTAAAAAAAGAAAGGTTGCGAATAATTAATCGATTTCCGCATTATTCGATCTGTACTTGTGAGAAATCGCAACTTGATGATCGACGATTTCATCTATCGTCTGTTATCGTAGAATGGATTATTGTTGTGTCACCAGGGGTAAGCACAAAATAACACAACTTCAACTATTTCCGTTTCCCGTCAAATTCACTAGCCACTACATACTTTGATGTGAGATGACTATTATCGACAACATCGGTCAGCAGGTGGCCGCAACCCGAAATTCCGACCCCCCCACCCCCCGGGTTCCGCTGTTTTGTCAATAAGGAGTCCAGCTTTGTCGTAGCACAATACATAAATTTCGAAAGTGACACCCCCTTCCCCCACCCCCCCCCCCGGCCAAGACTCCGGGCTTTTGACAAATATTCCGCTAGCCTCCCTCTTGTGGTGACCCTGTCGCTGTGGGAGATCAAAGGGGGAGCGTAAACGTAGGCTATCGGAGTCACTCAATCAAGGAGATGACGTACGAGTTGAACACTGAGTCGCCCTAAACAGTCAACAGTCAGTATAGGAAAGGTTTTCATAGACTTACTTGGCTAACGACCACCTTCTAAAATGACTTACTTGGCTAGGCCTTTTATAATGACTTATTTTGGCTAACGAGATTTTCAGAACATTTCGTATTTCAGTCTTAAGAAATAGACACTAAATAACAAAAACAATTTTAAGTATCACTAAAGAAAGAAGCTCTGGGCGTAAACTACAATGTAAAAAAATATTCCGTCCGCAGCTGTTAGATTCAGGCCCGCACCTGTTAGTTTCAGGCTCGCAGCTGTTAGTTTCAGGCCCGCACCTGTTAGTTTCAGGCTCGAAGCTGTTCGTTTCAGGCTCGCAGCTGTTAGTTTCAGGCTCGAAGTTGTTCGTTTCAGGCTCACAGCTGCTAGTTTCAGGCTCGCACCTGTTTGTTTCAGGCTCGTAACTGTTAGCTTCAGGCTCACAGCTGTCAGTTTCTAGGATGAATAACCTGATCATTTGTCATGGGCACCGGACCTTGGGGTCTCCAGTTACGGCCCTGTGCGTTGACATAAACAGGGCCGTAAACGAAACGGTGGGCCTCCAACTTCCAACAAGGCTAGATTTCAGAACTGGATGGTTAGGCCTCCTCTTTTTTTTTTGTTGATGACATTGACATAGACAGAAGATTGATGTGTAATGTGTTAATTATTCATCTATCTGTCGGTAACTTTGAAAATCGATTACTTTTTCAACCATTACCATCTCTGTTGGATTTTTATGTATAAAGTGGTCTGTTTGTGCGTATGAGTGTTTATATTTGTAAATCTACCTTTTTTTTTTCCACCTTAGTTTTTTTTTTTTGCTATCTCTCTTCCCCCTCCTCTGATTGTTATGTGTTTCTCCGCACACTTCTACCAGGGCCGCTGGCGATGGGCAGCTAGCTACCCAAACGCTTGTCACGGACCCCCAAGCCCGTCGCTTTCGAAATGTATTTTAATCGGCAATTAAAATTAACTCTTTCATAGAGAAAGGGGGACCCCAGCTGTTGGAGCTTGTCAGGGAGGGCCCTAGATTATCTGGCTGCCAGTGCCCCCCCTACCCCCCTCCCCCCTACCCTGCCCCCACACCAACTTCTTCCCTTCATACATTGTTTTATTTTGTGTTTTATAAACTAGGGGCGTATGCCACTATATCCCATATGGTGTAAGTGTGTGTAAGTGTGTGTGTAAGTGTGTGTGTTAGTGTGTGTGTTAGTGTGTGTGTTAGTATATGTGTTAGTATATGTGTTAGTGTGTGTGTGCCAGTGTGTGTATTAGTGTGTGTGTGTGTGTGTTAATTTGTGTACATATGTCGTACAACTGTTGAGCAGAACGCACTAAATCTTACATTAAATTTAGTTTTATGGTTAACAATCACGAGGGATGGGAGGCCGAACGGGTTCGAGCCTCGGTGAGAACGAAAGTGATTTTTATCAACCTTTAAACCCCAGCTTTAAATGTGTACTTGACTTGGAGAAGTAAATGCAAATGGGCGTTGTACTAACCACCAAATTCCCTTTAAATGCCGTGGTTGCAGAAACAGATTAAATTCTACTCTTCAACTATTTCCGATGGCCCTTGAGGGCTAACGAAACTTTATTTAGTTAACAATCAGTTTAAAAGTTCAAAGTAAAGGAAAAAAAAACAACATTATAATAAAATATAAGCAACAATCTTAAAAAAAAACACAAATAAATTTTAATCACAGATGAAAACAAATATAAATACATAAATCTATAAATAAAAGTTGTAAAATAGTAGAATAATAGATTCATTAAACGTTTGTAAACTGATAAAAAAAATTTGTGTGGACGGCTTCAATGTGATGAGTCGATCGGAGAGTCCCGTGTTCGAATCTCAGTGAGAACCTTGGGATTTTGACAGGTCTTGGTGAAAGTCCCCAAGTCAACCCAAGTTAAAATGGGTACCTGACTTTAAGCTGGGAGCTAACCATACAATGCCTTGTCAAAGTTACTGAAACAGATGAATTCTACATTACCTTTGCCCCGATGAGCTCTTTAGGGCTTAAGGGACCTTTTTTTCATGAGTGAAAAGAAATACATTAGGTAGTTTAGAACAATTGGTAATAAAAGTAAACTTTACAATAGGTTTAAGCAATGGTAGAAATGTTGCATAAAGTTAAATGAGTATACAAAAGTAAACTTTACAATAGGAGAAAGCAATGGTAGAAATTTCATTTGATAGTACATGAATAATACTAGTTAATGTCAGATTCAAAGAGATGTAAAATGGACGATTTTAGTTCTGAAGCATTCATTTTCTTGATTAAAATATTAACATAGCCACCAAAGAAATGTGACAATTAATAGAAATGATTAATTTCCAAATCTAGAAGTAGAGAAGTAAAAAAAAACAACTTTTTTTATAATTTATGGTTTTATCCTAGGTATTTAAAAATTGACTTTATCCAGTCGTATAATGAATCTCAACAAAACGAATGTGTTGTTTATATTAGTTTTTAACATACGTTAAAAAACGAAGAAAAAACAACTAGTTCCACAGTTTAAATATAAAAACATTTCTGGACAGTGAAATTTTCATTTATATGGTTACAAAAAAAAAAATACCATTTTGCTTATCAAAACAATATACAAGCAGTTGTAAATAATATATAATGTAATATCAGAAAATGTACAATCACAGAAATGTAAAAAAAAATCTGAACGTAACCTGAACAAGTAACACAAATCTTTTTTTTTTCAAAATGTCCAGAAATAAACAGAGCCGAGTTAAAGCATTGGCTCGCCTATGCATTTTACTGAGCATGAATATGCGAGGCTTAAAGCGATTTGACAATTGTAGGCCTATATTAGTTTGTGAATGATTGGTCTTATAAAACAGTAGCACTGCGGCACTAAGTGATGTTTTTTTTTTACGGCCTTGGGGACTGGTTTTAATTTTCTTAAATATTTCTACGATTTGAAATTTATCTGGGAAAGACATCAAGGTTTGACTTTGTTTTACATTTGTTGATTTTTAATTACAAATTTTATACAAGATATCCAAGGTCGTTATACATAAAAGCTGTAATATCTTTTTTAATGTGTTTACAGAAAGATTCAATAACATACAGTTGACATCATTACTGTATGTCTTAGACTTCAACAATGTGTTTACGGAAAGATTCAATAACATACAGTTGACATCATTACTGTATGTCTTATACTTCAAAAATATATACAAATTTGTATTTGTCCTCAAAAAACATTGCAAAATATTTTCATCTTATAGCATTACAAGAATAACGAATACGATTTTCATGTAGTTGGTTTAACCTTAAAAGTCCATTTACCATGGCGGAACAGCCCATTTCTGTAACTTGGGGTATCCGCTGGAGTCGGCGAATGTGTTGTAGATGGGAACTTCCAGCTCGGCTCTGGGCGTCCTATAGGAGGAGTGAGTTTCGGCAGATTTGCTCACAGGCGAGGAGGACGCGTGCCCGGAATAAGGCTTGTTGAACGCATGCCGGGAATGCGGCTTGATGGACGCAGGTCCGGAATGCGGCCGATTGTGAGGCTCCTTGTGGACGTCCGGAACAGCGGTCTGGGTGCCCTTGGTGTCGTGGCTGTTACTATTTTTGTTATTGTTGTAGTTGAAGCCGTTATAGTGCCCGTTGTGCGTGTCGTTATACTTTACAATGTGGTGGATTGTTGGAGGTTTTGTCTGCGTTCCGAAATTTTTCGTTCTCCCTTTCCTTTTGGCACCCTCCGTCGGCTCATCGTCCGAACTGGAAGAAATGCTGGTCAGATCCGTGGAATCTCTCTCCATGACCAGATGGCCGCCGGTTAAATGTTTAGGGCTGACCAACACATTCACCTGTGACAGAAAACAAAAATAATATTAAAAGGGGATACTACTTTGTTGAATTAAATAGTTATATCCCTTTGATTGGTTACTGTTGATTTGGATCTGTTGAACTAAACATAAACAACGATGACCTCACCTGTCCAGTGTTCAGTGGGGAGCAACAACAGGTGACGGCGGCACTGGCCGCGGCAATAATGGTCATCAGGACCCCGAGAAATGCAATGACCAGAGTGATGACCCACTGGAGGTTGCAGTCAAATGACGTGTGACGCTGTGGAGCAGTTAAAAAAAATTAATGGCTATGCTGACAATTGTAGTGGCAAAAAAAAAGAATTTGATATACACCAGTGTCCCCAATATTTTCTCGCTACGGACCGGTTCAGAGTCTGGTAATTTCACCGCGGCCCTCTGTAGGAGGGGTGGGGGGCGTTGACAATTTGGGCGGCCCAGTAACATTTGTTCCACAGACCGGTACCGGTCCGCGGCCCGGGGTTTGGGGGACCACTGATGTAGACGAAAGCTTTGAACAAATTTCAAAGACATTCAACATCTTTGCACTACAAAACAATTACAGCATATATTCTGACGACAATAATTTTATATTACACATTTCATGAAATTAGAATGATTTTGATTTCAAAGATGGTCTAACTTTTTAATTATTCAAACTAAATTGTATAAATAAAAATAATCTGTTTTTTTCTTTTTATTTGAAAAGAATTCTATTGAATAAAACAGCAACTCTTAACCTGACGTGGAATTCCGCTAAACTTTCAGCCAGTATAATTAATACTTGTTTAATGAATGTTTTAAATATAGATCTTTATTTGGTAATAGTCTAAAGAGAATGAACTACTAGCGGGCAGTGGCGCAACCAGCAAAAAGTGCTGGGGGGGCTTACATAGTGAAAAAAGACAGTTTGACAGTCTTTTTTTGTAACTTTATAACGTAAATTATGTATTGATGATTTGGCCCTGGTTGCGCCACTGCTCGCCGGTGAAAATTGAATAAGGTTCTAGATTTATGGGCGTATGTTTGTTTTGTTAGATCTAAATATTTTTATTCAGCGAATTTTCTAATGAACTTTCGCAAAGAAGACAGACTATCTACTTTTGGAATTTATTCAAAAAATGTAGTCCTATGCTGTTTGTTTTTGTATTGCTAATATGATTTCTGTCTCGACATCTGTGTTGGTTGGCTCAACCACACGTTGTTAAACAATCTATTACACAAATAAATCACCAACAAAGCCGTGCTCAAACAAGCCAGCTCAATGAGCATACATCTCCTTCTGTGCCAAATACGTCTACGCTGGCTGGGTCATGTACGTCGAATGCAAGATGGACGCATACCAAAGGACATCTTATATGGCGAGCTTGCCACTTGGCATAGCCCCGTTGGTCGCCCGCAACTGCGATTTAAGGATGTCTTTAAACGCGACCTCAAATTGACCGGCATCAGTCTCGACAATTGGGAACAGCTCGCCGACGACCGCAACGGGTGGCGACAGGCTGTTCACAAAGGCATCCTAAATGGTGAACAATTAAGGAACCAACAGCAGGAGACCAAAAGACAGAGAAGGAAGATCGCACGGCAGAAATAGGCCCTCGGTCCTCCATCCAGTTTCCTTTGTGGCCACTGCGGAAGAGTCTGTCAGTCCAGGATCGGTCTGCTGAGCCATTTAAGAGCCTGCTCTCAAAACACGACTAGATGACTAACCTAGAGCGCTACCATCATCTTTCGAGATGGACGGTTTGCCTACTATACTACTATTACACAAATAAATGTTATATGGTTGTTTATGTTGAGAGAGGGGAGAAAATATATAGTAATGCATTTATTTATAGTAGTACATATTTATGCACAAACCAAAATTTAAAAAAAAAAAAAAAAAGGTCTGACAATATTGCTGCCAACTCACGCTATAAGAAATATATCCATTGATAAACGTACAGGCGGGGGCGAATATTGCACAGCATAGTAAGTTGAGTATCAAGAATGCAATTTTCTGTGGAGAAATAATAATAACAAAAAATAACTCTCAATAGTCATTTCAATGTCTGTTGTTATAATATTTTGAGTTTTTATTTTTACTTCTTTGCTTCAATATTTGTTTACTTTTAAATCACGAATTATTAAAGACAAAGAGTCTTCAACATCTAGAACAGTGCTTCTCAAACTTTTTGAAGTCACGGCCCCCTTGGAACGCCAATCAATATGTCGCGGCCCCCCTATTTTTTTTTGTTTAGATTGCTTAAATTTACAATGTTTCGAAATTCCACGGCCCCCTCCGGACAGTCCCCTAGGAGGCCGCGGCCCACCAATTTCAGAAGCACTGATCTAGAATGCTGACATAACATGAGTAAGAAAGTATTTTTTGTATCAATTATACTTTTTTAAATTTCTTTCAATAATGCCTATGTGAAGAAAAAGGGTCCTAATTTCACAAATATCTCAATTAAACTCACCAAGAAGTTAAGCTTCTGTGATTTATGTCTTGTGATGCAGGCCCCAAGACCTCCAGTCACAGCAAACTGAAACAGAGCACACACACACAAATAATATAATATAATCATTACTACTTATTCCATTAATGTAATAATCAGCTTTGCAACATATCCAAGTATCCTACACGTATTCAGAAATGTGAAGATTTTTACTTCTGAATTTGACTGGGGTTAAAGCCCCAACGCAGAATTTCACCCCATATTCATCTCAATGTCTTCCACTCGTTCTTTCCGTCACTTTTTCTTGTTCACTAACATTCCCACACATCACGCGGCGTGCACCAGTGTGTTCAACGGCAGCCGAGCACAATGCACTCGCATTCCCTAACAGCCTTGCACATCACGCGTGCACGAGTGTGTTTATTAGCAACCGCGTTCATTGAAAGTTCACTAGCAGCCTTACACATCACGCGTGCACGAGTGTATTTATTAGCAGCCGCGTTCATTGAAAGTTCACTAGCAGCCATGCACATCATGCGTGCACGAGTGTGTTTATTAGCAGCCGCGTTCATTGAAAGTTCAGTAGCAGCCTTGCACATCACGCGTGCACGAGTGTGTTCATTAGCAGCCGCGTTCATTGAAAGTTCAGTAGCAGCCTTGCACATCACGCGTGCACGAGTGTGTTTATTAGCAACCGCGTTCATTGAAAGTTCACTAGCAGCCTTACACATCACGCGTGCACGAGTGTATTTATTAGCAGCCGCGTTCATTGAAAGTTCACTAGCAGCCATGCACATCATGCGTGCACGAGTGTGTTTATTAGCAGCCGCGTTCATTGAAAGTTCAGTAGCAGCCTTGCACATCACGCGTGCACGAGTGTGTTCATTAGCAGCCGCGTTCATTGAAAGTTCAGTAGCAGCCTTGCACATCACGCGTGCACGAGTGTGTTTATTAGCAGCCGCGTTCATTGAAAGTTCACTAGCAGCCTTGTACATCACGCGTGCACGAGTGTGTTCATTAGCAGCCACGCTCATTTCACTTACGTTCCCTAGCAGCCTTGCACATCACGCGTGCACTAGTATGTTCATTAGCAGCCGCGCTCATTTCGCCTACGTCCCCTAGCAGCCTTGCACATCACGCGTGCATTAGTATGTTCAGTAGCAACCGCGCTCATTTCACCTACGTTCCCTAGCAGCCTTGCACATCACGCGTGCACTAGTATGTTCATTAGCAGCCGTGCTAATTGCACGTTCCCTAGCAGCCTTGCACATCTCATCTGCATTCATGCTTACTAACCATCACTATATCTATAAAATTGAAGGCAGTGCTACATTGTATCAGTGTACTTGCACGTCACACTTTCCGATCGTGTGTTCACTGGCAATCTTGCATGCCATCCATGCAAATCAAGTCTTCACATTTTAAAATTTCCCCAAAAAATACTCACCCATATTCCGCACCATAAAGGTGAGCAAGCTAAGGTCAAGGACACCACCTTGTCATAGGAGTCTCCAAACTTCTTAGTGTCCGCGTCGTACGACGTCAGCGTCATGACCAGGTCCACTAAACCCAGGGCGAAGGCCATCACGCCGCTGCTGATCTGTGTGGCCCCCATGATCCTTATCCCCGAATACGGGAAGGAGTCGGGCTTGTTATTTGTAGAGATCCCCTTCAGCTCCAGGGTGGCTGGGATCTTCTTCGATCTTAAATTCTTAACAGCCCTCATTTTGATATTTGTCCGAAATTCAGGAAATTGTTATGTCACTTCTCGTTGAAAGGTCTAATGCTAAAATATAATCCTCGTTCAAAAGTCCAATGCTAAAGTATGAGCCACATTGAAAAGTCCAATGCTAAAGTATGAGCCACATTGAAAATTTCAATGCTTAAATATGAGCCACGTATATCCAACTATTTCACCATCTTTAAAGTTTTATTTTCTGCAGATCACATTTTAGATACTCGAGACGATATGTGTGTGTCACTGAACTTGTAATAAAATAATGTGATTTTAAAAGTCTTGGATGTCAAGAAATGAATTGCAAAACATTCGATGAATTCACTTTAATGGCTCTACAGAATAAAACATCCCAAGATTTCTGAAAATATAAAAAATAACCATAAATAAACTTATATTTACATAAAAAAATAAATAAATCAGATAAAAATGTGCGTTTATTTTAATTTGTAAATTTAAAGGCCGTGAAAATCATTATTTTTTCTTTAAAAATTCCCCGTTGTTAAGCTCTGGGCAGAGGTGTAGAAGGCGTATGTAGGGCCCCAACGCAGAAGAGAATCCGAGAAGCGTATCATCTTGTAAATCGTAATTTAAAAAAAAAAAAAGAAGTAACTATGTAACTAAGGGGCTGTCCATTATTTATGTTTACAAATTTTTGGCGTTTTTTACCTCCCCCCTCCCCCTTGTCAACAACTTGTCAAACTTCCAGAGACCCCCCCCCCCCCCTATAAAATTACATCAACCATAAAAGGTGGTTTCCAAAATGTTTATGTGGCAAAATTAGTAGGAATATAGTTAGTTTAATTAAAATACTGAATGTTAAGCGAGTGTATAACACAGGACTACAAACGTTGCTTAATTTTCCTTTATTTAAGTAATTATATTAAATAAAAAAAAAAGTAACATTGTTGACTTCAACTTTTCTTGACCTCCCCCCCCCTCCCTTTAGTCAATTGTCAAAAATTTTTTGACCCCCCCCTACCCCCATTTTGTTGACGTAATTAATGGACAGCCCCTAATTGGGACCACCAGAACTGGTTATGTTAGATTATCTCCCAAGTCTCGACTGCATTGACAACCCAAATTAAATTATAAAAAATCTAGTCTGATAGTTGATTAAAATAAATTCAGTTTTTCACTGTTTATGTTTGGTATTAACTTTTTTAAAAATTTCAGCACTATTTAACTCTTAATGATATTTCTCAATAATTCTTACCCGCGTACTAATAAAAGAAAAGTAAGTAAGTAAAGTCCCCTTAACCCTTACGGGCCATCGGGGCAGATGAAGTGTTTCTATAACCTCGGCATATGAAGGGGTTGTGTGGTTAGCACAACGCCCAGCCGCCTTTACTTCCCCCAACTTACGTCAGGTACCCATTTAAAGTTGGGTGGACTTGTGGGACGACTTTGAAACACATTTCACCTGGAAAAATTCCACATGGTTCTCACCGAGGATCGAACCCAGGACTCTCAGGTCGACAGTCGAGTATCTACACCACTCGGCCAGCCGTCCCACCGTACTAATAGAACGTAACCCCAATTTATTTAATTTTTTTTTGCACTTATTTAAATCTTATTATTCAGAAGCTTAACAATTTGTATCCACTGGGACAAATTGTGCACGTGTGAAACTGTATGTTGTAATATCTGAACTTTTCGTTTAAATGTACTGAACAGTTTTCGAAAACGACAACAACCGAATTCCTCTTTAATGGAACATATTGATTCCTAATTCCACTGTCTCCCCCTTAAAACTTTCATTCAGCCACTCCCTCCCTCACATACTCAGTTGCCAACCAAATATTTCTGTCTCCAGTAATTTCTGTAGAAATGACTTATCAATTTTTAACAAAATATTGATAACATTGTATCCGAATGAATGAATGAATGAAGTGTCACGTGACATCTCACCAGTAGCCAAATTCTATTTAACAAGGAAAAAAAAATGTTTTCAAAAAAAACTTTTGGGTAAAAATACAAACACAGCTCTAAAAGCTTTTTTTTTCTTTTAACAAATATAAAAATGAGCCAAAATTAACTTTAAGTCAGAAGTTTGCAAGCCAATTTTTTTTCATTTGTTGACGCTCAGTCCCAACTGGCACTTATTTGTCGTCTCACGTCACCGTCGGCCGTGTCGTATGAATCACCGGCTTGGGATTAACATTGTTACTATCTGCTGCAGACGGAACAAAAGATTCCGCCTGAAAAAAAAATTGACAGGCCAGCGGCCCTTTCCCCACACCCAACCCCCCACATCCCCCGATCCATTAAACTTTTGGACGTTTCCCACATTTTCCCACCTGTAACATTTCTGTCGCTCCGTTTCAACGTTGACGATTTAAAAGCCAACTAAGAATGGAATTCATGCTGTTATGCAAGCTCTTGTTTAATTCATATAAATCGATAAGAAAGAATAAGCGGGAAGCCGTTTTTTTTTTTTTTGCAAACATTGTGCAATGACTGACTGGCTGGCTGGCTGGGCGTTAAGATGATGATGTTGCCAACGGGAGCCGTCACTTATGTGCTGACTAGGTCGTGGCTTTGGTTCTAAAAATAAACTGATTGACAATGTGTCTATGTTCAGAGTTCAAACCCCAGTCACCTTCATAATTTTTGTAGTTTTTAGGACGGAAATGTGCCCTTTGGATGCCACAAACGCTAGTCACCCTGACCCTACCGTCTGTGTGGTGTCATTACAGATCCGCCTATGCTGGCAAAGGGGAAAAAAGAGGAACGGGAGGGGATAATGCTGAAATGGCTCTACCCTGATGTCCAGAAAGCGCATACTGTCTAGATACACCATCATAAGAAGGGGAGTACCACAATTATAATACATGGCCAATGTGAGTAACTTTAAATCACAAGTTATGGTTTTAATAGAGAATATGTTCAAAAATCAACCCTGTATTGACGAGATAGTAATTTTGTAACATAACAACCCAAATATTTGATAGGATATATATATATATATATATATATATATATATATATATATATATATATATATATATATATTAGGGTTGCTCACTTTATAATGGAAAAGAAAATAAAGTTGATTTTTTATCACGAGCATTTTAGTTTTCTGGTTCACTGTGATTTAAAACATATATATACCAAATTTCACACCATTTGGGCTCCTATAAATAGTGCATCAGTGCACTTGTTATCTCTTGTTTTATGGTATTCGGCAGTTGCATTAAATGAAAATTTTGCAAGGTTTTAAAATGCTGTTTTTTTTAGGTACAAAGAACAATTATATTACTCAGTAGGAATTAAACAGTAAAATAAAACTAGTTACATGACAAATTAATTTGACTATATTACAAAGTAGTTCTGAGTACGCCATTCAAAAAAAAACTTTTTTATCTGTGCGTTTTGAGTCTTGAATGTCTTCAAGTTGCGATCTCTTCAGCACAGTTGATTTTTTTTTGCATCTGGAAACTCTTTGCGACGCTGTTCAACAATTAAGAGAAGTGCTGCTTTTCCTCTTCTAATTTGGTGAGAAATGAGTTGAATGATGACGCCAGTGCAATTTCTCGCTCGGCACAGTCATCGACAACTTTCAATGAAGAGACTACTGCTGTTACCTTCTGAAAGGATGGAGTTTGTTGCCAGGTGGACGCACCAGTCATGAAAAAATTTGTGGGAAGCAGAAGAGCATTAAAGAAGAGCAGCGATGACGAGGTCACAAAATCCTTTAAGGTCACATTATGAAGTGCTGAAGGATCATTTGTGCTGCGGATGCACCTTTCTTCTTTCTGATCATCAAAAGATTTCTCCATGAACTGCCTCAAGCAGGCAGCAAGGCTGTTTTTCTCATCCACTGAGACACGTTGAGAAAAGAGAGTTCTGCACTAAGGTACCAGAGACGTCGGCCAATCGTTTTCAGTGCAGTATGGGAAATGAAGGGAGAAACATTTGTATAATCAATAAGAAAATTGATGAAATCATTCAGAGGTGCGTCTGCTAGAATGGGACACTGAATCCAAGCTTTAATGTAAACCAAGGATGCAAAGATACTAAATTCTGCAATTAATCTGTCTTCAAGCTTAGTCAGCTTGAATTGATAACGGAAGAGATAAATCTTCACGATGTAGATGATTTTAGACATCCGCCGTGCCTGGTGATAAGCTCCTGGAACACGAAAACGCATCCGAAGGGGGGGATTCCTCCCAGGAAGATAAGATTCAGAGTCAGAAGTTCTTTGTAATCTTCACGTGGCAAATATCTTGAGTTGTCTTTCAATTGGAGGGTATTTGAACAAAATGTGATGACTTCTTCTTTCAATGGCTTGAGATTTTTCTCCAGTCAAACATCATGGCATATACTAAATTCTGCCTGTCTTATTTTTGGCCAAAACGTCTTAAAGCTCTTGAATAGCAACACATCATGTTCAGTTGTACTACCCCCAAATGTCTTATTGAAGACGGCTTTGTTTGTAAACATTCCATTGGCCAGTAGACTCAAATAGGGGAATTACCTAGCTTAATGGACATTAGTATACCCTCATGAAAAAATTCTAACGAATGTCAAGCAGACGGCTGTGTTTATAATGATACCATTGGCCAGTAGGCTCAATTAAGGGAAGTACCTAGCTCAATAAACATTGGCATGTCCACTGGGCAGTATACAAGCAAAGAAATAGGTCATGAAAAAATTGTACCAACTGACTGCCAGACGGCTGTGTTGGTAAACATACCATTGACCGGTAGGCTCAATTAGGGGAAGTACCTAGCTCAATAAACAGGAGTTGTGTCAACTTCTATGCCATTTAAATGAACAGTACTTTTCGACCTAGTTGTCAAAACTAAATGAATGATAGTTATATACCACAACATTTGATTTTATAACACTTGATTTTTATAACTAAATTGAAATGCAGTGGTGAATTTCCCAGAACCTTCTAAAATTGTATAGATTTTTCTTAAACTTCCCAGAACCTTCTAACATTTTCTGTGTGGTTTATACACATACTCACATTCAAAATTCATTCAAAATGATTTAAAATTTCAGTGTCGATGAGGCAGTACTAAATAAAGTCATATATTTTTTCTGTGCTGTTTTGAAGTCAAGTGAAACACAAAAAACAAAATGCTCCAAAAAAAAATTGAGAAAAAGTTATTTTGAGCCACCTTAATATAAATATATAAAGAGAGAGAGAGGGGGGGGGGGAGAGAGAGAGAGAGATGTTTCACTAGTCACTAATTGCTAAAAATCAGTTTTTTTTTTTTTTGTTCCGGAAAATTATAAATTTCCACCTCATAAATTTTATATACCCCGAAAATGTAGCCTATACAAGAAAACAAAAGTAAAATATGCAAACATTGTGGAACGGATAGCTGAGTGTTGTAGACACTCGACTGTCGACCTGAGAGTCCTGGGTTCGATTATCAGTGAGGACCATGGTAATTTTTCCAGGTGAAATTTGTTTCTAAGTCGTCCCACAAGTCCACCCAGCTTTAAATGGGTACCTGGCTTAAGTTGGGGAAGTAAAGGCGACCGGGTTTTGTGCTAACCACACATTTCTTTCATATGCCGAGGTTATAGAAACAGATGAATTCTACGCTTCATCTGCCCCTATTTGGGCGAAGGGAACTTTACTTTTTTTTTTCTTTATGCAAACATTGCAGCATATCCGTCTTATAATTCATGCACGGTGCCAGACCGGCCGGTTAGGATTTTACTGGGTTTATGGGCGACTCAAATTTTAATACAGAAGGGACAAACATGAGCAGTAAATACCATGTCACGCGGGAATCTTGCTTGGCATCTTTTTTTTTAATATATCAGACGCTAAACAGTAGTCACGTCTGCAACATTTCCCAGTGGTTAACTTTTAAAACTAAAAGTTGAAGTGTTCTTAGCTGAATGTGATGCCAGTGCTTTGAGTCTTGTAAGACTTTTTCACGTCAAAAGAAGAAATAAAAAATTCACGTAGAGGAAAAAAAGGACAGTCAGGTAGTGAAATTGTTTTCAGAAAGTTAATAAAGACATAGATTGAAAAAAAGTGTAATAAGCATAATTAAAAGATTGACCGTAAAGTTGTAACGTTAAATTCGATTGACCAATTATATCATTCGTTTCATTAATGAGTTGATGTTTTATTACTACAAAGAGTTGAGGTGAATATGATGGCAAACAGAATTCAGCTACATTGTAATAAGTCTAAAAAATTACATTGACTAATTTTAATTAATAATAGGTGTAAAGAAAGAAAAAAAAACAACTATATACATCTTAATATCTATTTTGTACGCGTAAATGCGTAATTAATAGTGACACAGAAATTATTGACTAAAATGTCGCCCAGTTATATAATTAAAATATGCCCTGCACCATTCTCCCCCATAAGGCACCGCGCCTGGTGAGGAGGGAAGGTGCCTTGGGATAGGAGATCCTGTAATATGGAATACAAATTATATTATTGACTTACTGCTTTCAGTATTGCTGATGCTTTAACCCTAAGACGTTTCCAGATTATTTTCTCACTTAACTGTAACTGTTGTGGGCCTCGCGTGTGGCAATTACCTTTATAATTCCATGCACGTGACACACGCCGTGTGCCATAGACACTGTCCCTTTAAGGCTGTACTTTGTGTGTGCTCACACACAACTCACCGAGCGCGCGCGCACACACAATACAACCGAGCGCACACATATTTTGCTTAGCAGGCCTATAAAGCGCTCACACGAATTTTCATTATTTTCCAAAATGCATCACAGACACCGAATATATTTATCCGTGCGCAGCCATCGGAAAATTAGAAGGAACCGGAAAATTAGAGGGAACACTGGCCCTACTGTCTCACGTCCTGCTCAGGCAGTCGCTGATTAGAAACAAAAATATGCTGAAAGTGGTGATGTGGGTGAGGGGCGTAGACAGCAATGCCCCTGACATCAACAAAATTTTTTTGACTCGCCTTAAGACTGCTACAGAGTATTGTAATAATAGTGCATCATATATTAATTTTGCCTTCATTAGTATTTATTCTGAAGTAATTGATTTTTTGACAAATTATAAATACATAAATAAGTGTTACTTACCAGTACAAAGTATACGCAAATATTATCGAAACTCCACACATGTAAATCACACACATACAAAAAAAAACTTTCGTTAATAAAGCGACTGTCAATCTATCTAACAGTCCGGACCCCCTTGTGGCAGTGGGTTGGGTATAAAAACATGTCAACAGATTCCCACGGCTAGATATCTATCGAAATAAAAAAAAAAAGTACAAATATATAATTACCGAAAGTAAACCTGCGACTGTCAAATTCTCGCGTGGAGACGAACAGTCACGAGATGTCCCTTCTTTCCATTATCTCCCACAGCCCAGAGAGCATACGCCCACCAGAACCAAGACACACAAATAATATACCGAGGATTGCTGTCTCTCCCCGCCCCCCCTTTTTTTTAAGGTGGTGTGCGCGCGTGTGTGTTTATTTTAGGTGTATAAACTGTCTTTTGCTAGTGTCCGATAGGAGTGGAGGGTTAGAGAGTTTGTAGGAATGTCTTCTTCTCCCACCAAGCTCAGTTGTTGACGTCGTTACCCAGGCGACGCAAGGGAGATGACGTCATTATATTGGTTGCACCTCCAAGAATTTACAAGATCAGGCGTCAATCAGAGAAAAATGACGACACCTGACACGTCATTAGGGTTTTGACAACAACATTGCATTTAGCTGGTATAGAATAAATTAAACTGGGGAAATTGCAGAAGAAGGGTTTTACTGGGTGGATTTCTCCTTACGAAAAAGAAAATTTCTGTTTTTTTTTAGACCTTCAGATTCTTGGAATTATAGAAGAAACACATTAAAAACAACAACACTTTTTTTTATTTATTTAAATTATTGTTTTCAATATACAACTTCGTTACAATCGTTATGGTGAATAGAAACTAGATTTTGTTCATATTGTGTAGGTGCAAGTTAGATCGTACTTAAAGAAAATTTAACTGGGCGACATTTGGGAAGGGAGGAGAGAAGAGAAGGGTGTGAAGCAGTGGTCAATTTAAGAAAAAAAAAACAGTGCCGGGGTTGAAAACAAAATTCTACAGAGCCGTGGATGAAATTAGCTAAAGCAGAGCCGTGGATGAAATTAGCTAAAGCAGAGCCTTGGATGAAATTAGCTAAAGCAGAGCCGTGGATGAAATTAGCTAAAGCAGAGCCGTGGATGAAATTAGCTAAAGCAGAGCAGTGGATAAAATTAGCTAAAGCAGAGCCGTGGATGAAGTTAGCTAAAGCAGAGCCGTGGATGAAATTAGCTAAAGCAGAGCCGTGGATGAAATTAGCTAAAGCAGAGCCGTGGATGAAATTAGCTAAAGCAGAGCCGTGGATGAAATTAGCTAAAGCAGAGCCGGGAGATGACAGTTCTCAGTGACAGGGATATTCCCGGCATCCACGGCGGTAAATCGAGCCCTGGTGTGGAGACTAGTTTTAGGCAACATACTCGGAGACTTGTTTTAGGCAACATACTCTAGGCCAAAAAAAACACGGTTGTCTCCGCTTGCCTATCCGAGGCCCTTAATAATCTTAGATGAAAAGGACCCTTTCGGCCACCCTTCTCCTCTGTTAGGCATTTCACGTTAGACGTTCTAGTTCAGTGGTTTCCAATCTATTTTTCACCATGGACCGGCCAACGTTTGTTAATTTAACCGCGGCCCGCTGGATAGGGGAAGGGGGTGAGGCCTTGATTATTTCTCGCCCATGGAAAGTCCCACAATCCCGAGAGAATAAATACACCACAGTAAACACAACGAAAATATTTGAATGTTTCTTGGACGGCCCAAGTACTATTCGATCCGCGGACCGGTGGTTGGGGACCATTGTTTTAGTTGAATACAAAATAAATATCCTCCCACCCCTAAAAGAAGGTCCCCTAAAGCAAGCAGAGTTAGCCTATACATATGAACGACTCTACACATTTATACAAGACACTTAGAGGAACACACACACACACAAAGCAGTCGTTCTCTGGAATTCGACAATCCATTGTCAATAATAAAAAAAAAAACTACTTAGAGATAAAACATATGTTCCAGTGAGAACATCAGTCGCCTGTCCCGCGAGTCCCGACCTGGAGTACAAGAGAAATATGTTGAAGTATTGACTCAAGGCTTAAAATACTTTCCCCTATTTATTTCTAAATCCCGCAATGCACAGTTCCGGGGGACTGTCAGCAAAATGGATTTAAAGCGTGTCATCTGGTGATGATTTATAACAAAACAATAACATCTGTACTGTAGTGTATCGTAATAAAGCTAGATAACAATTTGAACGGTAATCCCATAGTGCTATTTTTTTTTGTTTACAATTCCTACATTTATCAAGTATTTTGTTTTGGTTTATTGTTTTTTTTTTAATTTTTTATTATCTTTTCACAATACAAAAAAAAAAAAATGAGTATATTGATACATGGAAGGTGCAAAAAAGGCAAACAGGACTTGAATATATTAGTACAGGGAATGTGAAAAAAAAAAGGCGAATCGGATTCGAGTATATTAGTACAGGGAATGTATAATAAAGGGCATATTGGACTACTCGTTTCGGGGATGCTGTACCCACAGCCTGGTAAATGTGGAAAACTACTCAAAAAAAAAAAAGTCCACTATATAAAAACGGATGATATTCTGCACAATAATTTTTTTTTTGCACACTCGTCTTGGATTGGTGCATAGATTTAATATAGGTAGATCGGTGAATATGTTGATGGGTAGATTGATGGATAGATTTCTAGGTAGATCGGTGAATATGTTGATGGGTAGATTGATGGATAGATTTAATAATAAAGAAAAAGATAATATATATACAGAAACAAAAGGTCATTCTTTCATTTGCCTTAAGCTTAAAGTAACATTATTTTTTTTTAAATACAAAAAATTTGTTAGCGTGTAAAACAAAAAAGAAGTGTGCTGTGACGTTTCGAAAAGAAAATGATTAACATAATGGGTGGGAAGAAGGAGGATTGGGGTGGGGGGGGGGAGCGGTGGGCAGAGTCTCTAGTCTTAGTGGCGCCAGAGACGGACTCTGGATACGCCGCCCTATCACTATGCACAAAATTAGGCCTACTAAAGTACGTCAGCTGCTTCCCATTTGGTTGGGTGAATACTTGCTGCCTACCCGGAGAGGTCACTCTCGCTCTCACCCCGTCCCTCCCTCTCCCCCCCCCCTGGCCCCTGGCACCCAACCGTTAGTTAAGCCCAAAAGAAAAAACTAAAACTCCCCTCCCCCCCCCCCGGGGGTCTATTATGTTTTCGTCAGATCGTTTTGGTAACAAAAATAAACAAATGTTGATGACACGACAGTACGGAGTATAAAGAAACTCAAAATAAATTCAGTTTATGGAGCCAAATGTTCTCTGTTCATTTAACTCATAAGTATTATTACAATTTGTAGGGTGGGGAGAATCAGAACGATGCTATCGATTATCGACCTTTGAATGCCTTTCCGTTACATTTCAAACCGAACCAACAACACAATACTTCTAATTAGGTTCATTTTATTAAAGACTAGTTGCAAGTACCCGGCTTTGCCCGGGTTTAAAATAAGGTTTTCTGTTTACCTTTTCTTTTCTCCCTAACACCTCTCTCCCTTCCTCTCTCTCCCTCCCTCCCCCTCTCTCTCCCTTTCCCTCCCTCCCTCTCCCATCTCCTTCTCTCCCCCTCTCCACCCCCTTCTCTCCCTCCTTTCCATCCTCCTCCTTCCCTCTCTCCCCCTTCCTCCTTTCCTCTCTCTCCCTCCCTGCCCCCCTCTCACTCTTTATCTCTCATCTCTCCCATTTCTCCAATCCTCTCTCTCCCTCTCTCCTTCCCTCCCTCCTTTCTCCATCCCCCCTCTCCCATCCCCTCTCCCTCTCTCCCGCCCTCCTCTCTCCCCCTCTCCCTCCCTCCCCCTCCTCCCCTCCCTCCCTCCCTAATTTCCTCTCTCTCCCTCCCTGCCCCCCTCTCTCTTTATCTCTATATCCCTCCCTCTCTCCCACCCTCTCTCTTTCCCTCCCTCCCCTCTATCTCCCTCCCTACTCCCTCTCTCCCCCCTTTCTTTCTTTTTCCTTCCCTCCCTTTCTCTCTCCCTCTCTCCCTCCCTCTCTCATCTACCTCTCTATTCCTCACCCCTTCTCTCTCCCCCTCTCCCACACCCCCCCCTCCCTCCCTCCTCCCTCCAACCATCCTTTCCTCTCTCTCCCCCTACTCCCTCTCTCTCGCTTTATCTCTCTCCCCTACTCCCTCTCTCTCTCTCTCTTTCTCTCTCTCTCTCTCTCTCTCTCTTTCTCTCTCTCTCTCTCTCTCTATATATATATATATATATATACATATTATTATGGCTTCACACTTCTTCTAAAAATCCTTCTTCATTCATTTACCTTCCTCAAACTGTACAAATCGGGAAGCATGAAAAAACAGCAACAATTCTTTGCAGCACAAAGGCACGATACAGCATCAGCGCGCAAGTTCTATTCGATCATCGGGAAATGACGTCACAGAAGAGTTTTATCTATGGCGCCGTCGAGATTACTTTAATATAGTAAAATATACTAAAATAAAAATAATTTATTACAATTAAACTACCCATCGATATGAAACGAAACATGTCCTATAACCTTACCCATGTAATTATGTGTACTTGTACCAAATTTCACGTTATTTGGTTGTCTGGATCTTGAGTTATAAGGGAACAGACAGACAGACAGACAGCAAATGCGTCTTATATGTATAGAGATAATGTACACACCATCATGGACATGACGACGGGTTTTTTTCTTAATGTGTTGCACTAAATTTCGTTTCATGAAATCATTGTTTGCCAATGATGCAATTTTTTTAGCCATTTAAAATATCGACTGCTCTAACATAATGTCACATTCTGACATGTCACACTGGCATCTTTAGTCCGTGTGATTTTCTATGTGCCATATTTTTTTGCGTGTCCTTCATTCAAAAGTCCGGACCAAATCCCTCTTATCTCTGGTAATGACGTCGCACTTACACAAAGGGGCCCAGTTGGAATTGCTAGCCGCCTGTTGTCTTCAAATCCTCAAGCTAATCCACTGGAGGTAACTTTAAGTGGAGAATCAACTTTAAATCAAGAGTTTCTACTTTACCCCCCCCCCCCCACTTTCCTTCGAATTGTTCATATTCTCACGTCAGGAAAGAAAGGAAGGGGGGAGGGGTGCTTACCAGGTTTAGTGTTGGATTACTCAACAGATATGGACTAACACTACTTGTGCAGCACTACAGCTCTAAAATACTTCAAAGACGAAAACAAAGGAGAGGAAAAAAGAATCTAACTTCCTTTTTAAACTTCCAATAGGTCCTCAAATTTACATGAAAAAATATAGTCTCGAAATGTATTGCATATATGTAGCAAAATGCTGCGTATGTATTTCAATACATGTGTATGTGCCACTTGTTAATAAACTCTCTGATTTTATTTCAAACAATAGCGTGCTCACGTCTTCCCGTTTCTGGTCAGTGACTTTACGATACTTATGTAGGCGTGTTGTAGAATGAAACTTTACGATACTTATGTAGGCGTGTTGTAGAATGAAACTTTACAATACTTATGTAGCCTTGCGGTAGAATGAAACATTACGATACATATGTAGGCTTGCTGTAGAATGAAAGTCTACGGATCTAAGGAAATTCTCTTTGTTCTTAGTAGCGGAGCACGAAATTACCGAAGAAACTTATATGTACCTGGACATCGTGTTGTCCATTCAACACCTACATGCAATCTACGACCAAATAAACATGTGATCCGTGTTTGACCAGGCGTTACGGTCATTGCGTTCTTCTGACATTGACAAATACTTCGCTTTTTTTTTCTTCATAGTTGGCTAAAACTCTAAAAATATGACAGACCTGAAGAGATGATATTTATTTATTTATTTAAAAAAAACACACTGATGCCTTTATTTTTTTATTTTCATAAACAGAGCCAATAAATATAAGTTTGTAAATATAAGTTTGTAAATATAAGTTTGTAAATATAAGTTTGTAAATATAAGTTTGTAAATATAAGTTTGTAAATATAAGTTTGTAAACTTGCATGAGATTATAAATTAATTTAAAAGCTTTCGACTTAAAAGACTATCAGTCATCTTAACAAAAGCTTTCAAAACTAAAAACAATTATAACAATAACCTTTTCCATCTACGTATAATTACAGCCTCGATCACCCACTATAGTGGTACTCTCAAATCAGAACAACGATTTTGCATCTCGATGAACTCTGACCCGCCATATTGGTGCTTTCAAATCTGATCAACTATTTATTTATTTATCTCGGCGAACTCTGACAGTAAATTAAACAAATTATAAAACAGTCAATATAATTGTTTTAAAAAAAGCTTCACTCTTTCGAGCTTCTCTGCACTAGTGTCATGCATCGTCTTTATTTTAACTTCCTATTTTCCATCCCTTTTCCCTATTATAAACATTACTAAAATGTTATTAGCTTCGCAATTCTAAAAGATGTTAATTCATGACCTCGAAACTATCAAAACCTTGCACTGGTATGTAAAATTTGCACGTGTACAAAATTTTTAGCCTTTTCACTAAATTACAAAAGTTCCAAAATTTGAGTTACAGATTTCAAAAACAGAAACTAAAATAAAGGCTAAAAAATCAAAATTTTCAGTAGAATTTATTTTAAAACTAATGGTTTGCTCAATTTTCAGATTAAAGTCCAATCAAAACAATCTTTAATAAGACATTCATATAATACTTGTTAATGAGTGCTGCGATTCGCAATACATATTAATTGATCTATGATTAATATGCCAGTTGTTATTAGCCCCATTCATACTGGACTCGGAACCTTTCTGATCTATATAAATAATAGCGTGTGGTTTCTGCGTTAAATCCAAAGTAAAGAATTAATACAACAGTATTCCAGTTTAAAATACAATCATGAAAAAATCGGATCTGCCCGAAAACCAAAAAAAAACAAACATTGCATACCGATCAATCCTAAGGGGATATAACTATGCAAAGGTTTTGCAGGGTACAGCTAATATTTTATATATTTTCCTATGTTAATATTAAATCTCAATAATTTCAAGGAATCTCTAAAATAAAAAAAACAAACAAATAAGTTCTCGCTATTTTAACAAAAAAAAATTATCACTTTTTAATTTTCGGTAGTTAGATGAATCAGTTTAAAATAGGAAGTAAGACAAAATACAAAAGTGTCATGGCTGTCCTTTTTTTTTATCGATCAAACATAGTTTTGGAGTTTTGGGGAAAAGGGGTAGGAGGGGTTGGGAGGGGGGGTGTTGTAACTTACTTAATCCCTTTTAGAGATAACGGTTTCTGTAAAAGGGGAAAAAAATGCATGCAGCAGAGGGGGGAGGGAAGGGGGGTGGTGATGTAAATACAATTTTTTTTAAACTGCTGGGGCGCTCGGGGAACTGAGTGCAGCGTATGTCAAATGTTGATGAATTGTCTGGTTCCGGTAAAATAATATAAATACTTGTCGGGATTGGATTTGTTAAACGAAAGGGAGGGGGAAGGGGGGGTTGACAACTGGCACGGTTTGAAAATTAAAAAAAAGTAAGTCGTGCGTAGCAAAAAAATTGTTTCTGCGTTTAAGCTCAAGACCGACAACAAAGCCACGTTATGACCAAATGTACTTAAGCCAGTGACCATTTTCTGTAGCGACCCTTCTTGTGTACACATCTTCCCCCCTCCCCCTCCCCCTCCATGGGACGCACTAACGGCTGTAGTGTGAAAAAAAGAAGGGGGGGGGACCGGGGAGGGAATGTAAAAAAAAAAACATCCCATAATTAGTTTATAGCAGTGGTCCTCAAACCTTTTTTTCTCGTCTCGGACCGGTCGACGTTTGATAATTTCACCGCTGCCCGGGGTCGGGGGGGGGGGGACGGGAAGGGACATTGCTTGTTTTTATTTTACATTGTTTTGATTTACAATGCAAATGCCGTTCACAGCCGCTCAGCTCCCGGAAAGTCCATGGAAAGTCGCATTATCTCGAGAGCAATACACCACCGCAAATAAAAAGGAAATAATTAAATGTTTTCTTCTCCGGCCCAGTACCATTTAACTCAAGGACCGGTGTCGTGGCCGGGGGCTGGGGGCCACTGGTTTATAGGATCTAACCAGTCGTGGATTAATCATACAACAAAAAAAAGCACATGCTAAGGGCATCCAGGGAAGATGGGGAACCACACATTGTTTTCCAAGCCTAATTTATTATTTATATTATTGAACTAATTTTAATATACTAGCTGTACCCTGCAAAACCTTTGCATAGAGTTATATCCCCTTAGTAGGCTAAGTTATTTTTTTTTTTTGGGTTAGGGCAGATCCTATTTTTTATGATTGTATTTTAAACTGCAATACTGTTGTATTAATTCTTTACTTTCGATGTAACACAGAACCCAAATCGCTTTTATATATAGTATAGCCACTTAAAAAGCTACAAATTAATGAATTAAAGACATCCTCGCAGGATAGTGAACTATGGAGAAATATGTGTTGTTGTGTCTATGCACTCCCCCAACGACCTCATCGGATAAGGGTGTGATGATGATGATGATGAAGCGTTCTCTCCAGTGCTATCATGTTTATCCTACACCTAAACGCACCAGATGCACATCTACCAGGTATTTTATTTTTTTCGGGATAAACGGTAGATCTAGCATAACCTTACATTTTTCTGGCCTCCCTTTTGTTTGCGGCTAAAAAATATTGTCTGTGCGCAGCGTACAGCATGATTATATATATATATATATATATATATATATATATATATATATATATATATATATATATATATATATATTGTCTTTGCGCAGCTCACAACATAACATGAATGTATATATTGTATGTGCGTAGCGTACAACATGACTGTATATATTGTCTCAGCGCCGCATACAACTTGACTGCAGCCCCGTAGCGTGAAATTTCTACAGCAGGGGCCGGGGTATACCGGGGGGGGGGCAGGTAATACATTTTACTAAGTAGAACAAATAAGCAGAGGGGGCCAGACAAAACCAGGAGGGCCCGGCTAGCCCGACCCCTCCCGCGCACGCTACGGGCCTGCTGGACTGTATATTTAAAAATCAAACAAATACTTTGTAATGCCTGCGTGCGCGCGAACACAGCTTAGACTGATGGAACACTAGATACAACTGTGTTAATTCAGAAAGACTTACAAATAAATAAGAAGAAAGAACGATTGAAAAAAAGCATGCACGCACACACAAACACACACACACACACGCAAAATGATCCATCCAGGTCGTTTATCTAAACCAGTGGTCCCCAACCCCCCTGGCCGCGGACCGGTATCGGTCCGTGGATTAAAATGGTACTGGGCCACCCAAAAAAAAAGAAAACATTAAATTATTTCCTTTTTATTTACTGTGGTTCATTTCTCCGGTATTGTGCGACTTTCCCCATGGACGAGAGGTTACCCAATAGCTGAGCGGCTGTGAGCGGAATTGTAAATCAAAACAAGCAAAAGTATAAATAATCAACGTCCCCCCCCCCCATAACCCACCCCCTCCGGCGGGCCGCGGTGAAATTATAAAACGTCGACTGGTCCGCGGCGAGAAAAAAAGGTTGGGGGATCACTGGCCTAATGATCCCTTGAGACCGATTCAACAGTTTCAAACGTTACCTTCTTTAGGTCGGTCGTACGTTATTTCCATTTTGTTATGGGGAGAGGGGGTTTGTGTCCGGGGCTAGGGTGAGCTTCATTGTTACCTTAGGTCTGTATCACGGACCCGTTGCTGTAATTTAAAAAAAATGAAAAGAAAGATTCGTTATATTAATTAGTCCCGTTTTTCTCCCTAACCAACAGATTACCGCGCTTAGTTTAGGTTTATTTATAAACTACCCAGGCAACACGAAGGCTACGAACGGTAATGTGTTTAGTTCACCATTACCATAGTATCATTTTCTTTACTGGTGTTTACTGGTGTTTACGTCGAGAGTACCAAGTTTACCAAAACCATTCACAGTCTTCGCAGCTGTTGGACTAAATGGCGTTTACAAGTCAACCATTATCCCGCGGACAGATATAACTTATCGCTACTAATAGAGTGTATCGATATGATAAATAAATTTTGTAAGTGATACGACAAATGTACGAAAAGTTACCACGTTAAACTATCAATTCGTCTTTTTAATCTTATTTTTTTTTTCTTTTTCGTAGGCTACCACTATTAAAGTTATTTCGATCTGGTGTTCTATTTATAGATTATAAAACTGCTTTGTTGTTCTTTCCAAATGCTTAAGATTTATGACCTGCGCTGTTCATAAGGATGGGGGCTCTGTTTGAATTTTGAGCTAATTGGTCTTGTGGTAAGCCACCTTGTAAACATGTATACTCTATGCCTAGGGGTAGAAAGATGTACAACTGTTGTTTCTTTGAAAGCAGAAGCGCATTAAACGGGAGTGTATTCTTTAAGATTGTGGACATTGTTCAACCCTCGTCATAAAGCTGGGCAGCGAATCCAATAAATTCAGCTACTTAGAAGCTAAAATGTTTACTGGAAACATTTAAAGCGATCTTTATTAAATAGAGTAAATGACTGGTTTATCTAAGGTGTAATAACATCCAGTAGCTTGCTTGCGTAGTAGCAATGGCATGAGCGAGACCGCCACATGGGGGATGCAACTCGAACATTTTGAAAAAATACCCGAATATTTCAAAATGTAACTCAATGAAAACTGAGTCTTTTTTATGATGAATGGGCCAGATGGGCCCCAGCCATCCCCGTAGCGTGAAAATTCTACAGCAGGGGCCAGGCCAATAGCAGAGGGGCCAGGAAATAAATGTTACTAAGTAGAGCAAACCAGCAGAGGGGGCCAGACAAAACGCAGGGGAGTCACCCAGCCCCCCGCACGCTACGGGCCTCGCCCCAGCTATGGGAGTTTGCCAGGGGCCCTAGAAATGTATGGCTGCGACCTTGGCTTTAGAGAATATATTCATATATTACCATGGGCGTCGCTATGAATTTTTCCAGGGGGGCAAAAATTTTCCGGGGGGGGGGGGCAAATAACAACTTTATGACATTTTTTTTAATGTAAGGGGAGGGGAGCAAATGCCCCCCTCTTATATGACATTTTTTCCAAATTTTAAGGGGGCAAATGCCCCCTTGCACCCCCCCCCATGAATACGCCCATGTATATTACTAATATTGTAAAAGACTGAAAGAAAAAAACCATGTCGCACTTATTGAAAACTTACAGGGCAAAGATTTTAAAAAAAATATTAAGAACAATAAAAATAAAACCAAGATGTTTACGATAAGTGGACTAACATTGAAATGCAGCAATGCATTAGATCAGTGTTTCCCAACCTTTTTCATGTCGTGCCCCACCTTAGCCTTTCTCGAATTCTTATGCCCCCCCCCCATGTAAAATGCATATTTTTCAATATCAAAATTATTGATTGATTGATTGTTCACTTGAGAAACTTAAATAATAGGTTTTAGGAAGAAATCACTAGGAACTTGTTAACGAAAAACAATAAGTAAATTTTAAAAAAATATAATGTCAAACTGAAATTCTAATACGAAAAAAATTAAATAAACATATTTCTATATTAATTTATTATTCCAGTTTAGTGAGATCCTTGCGCTTGATGCATGCTGCACAGAGCTTTATATTAGGCTCCAATTTGGTTAGCTTCAGTCTCAAGTCTCCGTGTCGTGTTATATCCAGCCGACTTCTTTTTTTTTTTAACAGTAAATCATTTACAGCACTAAATCCACATTCAGCTAGATATGAAGATGGAAATGGTAGCAATAGTTTTCTTGCACATTTGGTTAAATTTGGGTATTTGATTTCTGTTTCCACACAAAGCCATGCCATCGCACCTTTTATATTAAATAAAGTTTTAACTGACTCATCATTTTGCAATTCTGCGAGTTCTTCTTGATACTGCATATTTGATATCTCAGGCAAATCCACTAACATTGGCTGCATCATCCATGTTGGAAAATCAATTTGTTTTAAATCAGAAAATCTTTCTTTAAAATCAGCCGATAAAATATTCAGATGATTGACAATAACAAGTAAAGCGATATGAGTTACTTCACATTTTTGGAGCCAATGAAACTGTTAAAAGTTTTTGTTGTTAATTTGTTTCTGACATAACTCAATAAGAGTAATGAAACCAAATATCTCCGCTTTTGCATCGACAAGTGTTTTATTTGTTCCTTGAAGTTGTTTATTTAATATATTTAATTTTTCGAAGATATCGGCTAAATAACTCACAAAGTGCTTTACAATCGATTGTTAACAGATACTTCATTTGAGGTTTGTCGCTTAAAAATCACT
This sequence comes from Bulinus truncatus, assembly GCA_021962125.1. Taxonomy (NCBI): domain Eukaryota; kingdom Metazoa; phylum Mollusca; class Gastropoda; family Planorbidae; genus Bulinus; species Bulinus truncatus. The sequence goes on from JAGDYQ010000021.1 coordinate 8,554,610, forward strand.
AAGAGTATCAAACAGTTGCGTAAATCTTTTCAAACAGTTCCCTTTTGATAGCTATCTTACTTCAGTATGAAGTAAAAGTCTCACATGGTCTTCATTTTTATTCTTCACAAAATAATTTGAAGAGACGCTCACTTTTGGCATTAGCTTTAATAGCATTAACACACTTTATTACTGAATGTAGTACTTCATTAAGACCAGGCGAGATGTTTTTAGCTACCAAGTTTTTCCTATGAATAACACAATGCACAAGAATCATTTCTGGATTCTCATATTTCATCAATTTTAAGCAACCATTTTTTTTTTGCCCATCATATTAGGAGTACCATCTGCAGCACAAGATGTTATATTTTTTATCGGTATATCATTGACATCTAAGTAGTTTTTCAGCTGATTATATACATCTTTGGCGGTAGTGGTGCTTTCTAATCTTTTACAGAACAACATTTCTTCAGAAAAATTCCCTTTATCAATATATCTTACGTAAGTTATTAATACTGCTTCATTGTCTCTCAAAGTTGATTCATCCATTTGCGCTTAGAAATTTGTTGTTTTCAACTTTTCAACAAGTTGTTTTTCAATATCTTCACTCATTTCATCTATTCTTCTGCTAACAGTATTGTTACTGAGTGGCATAGCTTTTACATCTTTGTCATCTTTTTGAAGAACCGTTTTAAGAAATGCTGATATTGACGGTTTTATTAAATTCTCTCCTATAGTATGATTTTGTCCAGTTTTTGCGATGAATAAAGAAATTTGATAACTAGCCTCAAGAACACGATTAGTAGTTGAAGTATGAGCAGTAAATAGGGACTTTAAAGACAAATTTTGAAAAGAGAACAACATTAATTAATTCAAATCTGAATTAATATGAGCACTATGTTTTGCCTTCAAATGTGCCTCAAGACGACCTCGTTTCATTGATTTGTTGGTCAAGCATTGCTGGCATAAAAGACAAAAAGGCATCCGCGCATCGTGGACAGCGGGTATGAATCCAAATTTTAAATAGTTCTCTGAATATTGACGAGTTTTTTTCTTGCTTGCATCACTCATTTTACTATGGAATAAAATAGAATAACTATCACTCTCCATGTTCAGAGATTCAAAAGCTTAAAATAAGCAATTAAAAACATGTAGCACTATCGGCAACGGAACAACCCGAAATCGTCGACGCGCGGCGACTATGGTGCCCAAAGGGTTAAATGGCCCGGAGCGAAAGGGTAAAACTCGTATCGAGTCCATTTTCGAATTGCCCCCCTTAAAAATCAAATTGCCCCCTTGTGGGGCGTGGGCCCCACGTTGGGAAACACGGCATAAAATTATAAATAATCAACACCCACCCCCTTCACCAAACGGGCCGAGGTGAAATTATCAAACGTTGATCATATTTCAACAGGTCTTATATCTTGACCGATGACCTGTCACCTGTGACTTCATGCGCTGCAGGTCAAGTTTAAAACTATCACCCACACTAATCTCACACACTGGCGGTGATATTTATTATGATTGTCATTCATATTCTTGGTGTGTGTCTGTCATTCATATTCTTGGTGTGTGTCTGTCATTCATATTGTTGATGTGTGTCTGTCATTAATATTGTTGATGTGTGTCTGTCATTCATATTGTTGATGTGTGTCTGTAATTCATATTGTTGATGTGTGTCTGTCATTCACATTGTTGACGTGTGTCTGTCATTCATATTGTTGACGTGTGTCTGTCATTCATATCGTTGACGTGTGTCTGTCATTCATATTGTTGATTTGTGTCTGTCATTCATATTGTTGATCTGTGTCTGATTAATGTGCATCTAGTTATCATGTACTCCTTGGTCAAAGAACAAACAATCTTTGAAATAAAATTCAGATTGTGACCCCACGCCTACCCCACCACACACACACACACACACACACACACACACACACCATCTCAACCACACAATAGACAAAACCGAAATGAAACCACGAATCAGAGTCTACAAGGAATAAAAACAATGATCTCTGTATAGACAGTCAAAGCAGACGCCAAATTGTCTGGGAAAATAAGTCCCCCCTGGCAAGTTTTCTCTGAAAGGGTTGTATTTTTTTACATATATATTTCTTGTATGCTGATAAACAAACTTTATAAATCCACATACTTTATACAAAATGAACGATTATGATTGTTAATTCAATAGGGGGATTTACCTTTACGCTGCATAACCTGGGAAATAGTGAAAAGGTTAGCGACAATGAATCATGCACTTGACTATATCATTATCTAGACAGTCCTGAACGGACATGCAGGGGGGAACAAAGAAAGTTTCAACGGATTCACTACAGCAAAGTACATCCTGTTTTAATTCAACGTTCAAAAAATACTGGTACGAGACTGTTAGTGAAGGGCAGTTCTTTGGGGTAGGCAATTTATGGATGGTCGTGTGGTAAAGCGCTTGATTGTCGACCTGAGCGTCCCAGGTTCGAACTCCGGTGGGGACCAATGGATTTTTCAGTTCATTGCTGAAGTCCCCGCTATGTCTCCCGTTGCGCCTCCATGGGCATCGCACTATCGGCTTTGGTGGGTGAAAGAAGGGCGCCATATGAAAGAAGGGCGCCATATGAAAGAAGGGCGCCAGAATAAACAGCCCCGTTGGTGGTTTATAGGATCTAAGAGTTTTTGTCTCATCCTTACTGGAACTTCACACACACTATGAGACTGCTCAAGGCACCCCTCCGAAAAAAGGGCCCCCTTCCAATACAAATTCAAATCAATGCAACAGATGTCCGAAAGGTTTATTGACTAGGGTCCCATAAAGTTGTAACAGTAATATACCTAATGGACCTTTTAAGAAACAAAGTGTGATTATGTGCCCAGAGGTTTACGTAAATATCTCGCCAGGTATTTTACAATTTTATGCCAGGCTATTGGTTGAAAAAAGCAAACATATGGAGTTGATAGGAGTTGCTCAACGAAATGTGAAATTTATTTTAATTGGCAACTAAAAAGAAAAATACATTTTCTAATTGTGTACTATTACATGTAACAAAGCTGCATTTGAGATATATTTTATTTTACAAATCAGCAACTTTAGTTAATATCAGAACATATCAGATTCGTTTTTTTAAGTATTATTATTATTATTATTTATCGCGAAACAAAAGGAGGAATATTTTATTTTTTCATCAATGTTTGTTTTTTCCCAATAATTTCATCATCCTCAACATCCGCTTTTGAAGGATATGTCCCTTTGTTGTTACAGGCATTGAATTTATGAGCTCTCAGATTACCTCCCCTCTGACAGTGATTGTTTTCCCTTTCTGACAATGATTACCTCCCCGCCTGACAGTGATTGTCTGTGCCTGCAGTTCAATTAGTTTAAACAAATTCGTTTGATGCCACCAAACTGAGATTAACATGCAAAAAGCATACTTTTAACTATGGATATCCGTAGAGATTAACTTGTTATTTCTACTATAATCTAAACATTTCGAAACAGGTGTGAATGTATCTTAAGAAAGCGCTTACCGAATTGTATATACACATGCGTATGTAGGCCTATATAAGTGGTGTGCAATTTTGAGAGTTTGTGTATATTAGTGTATTAAAAACAACAACTAAAATCAGCACTGACAATTGTTATCATAAATGTGTTTAAATGTCCATGAAAAATCAATATATTTGCCTCAATGCTACTAAATTCAGTTATTTTTCATCATTTTTCGTCTAGTTCGTGTTTTTTTTTTAATTAATTTTAAAACAAAATGTATTGATTTTAAAAAAAAAATTGAAACCACTGTGATACATGAAACAATGTCAAACAAGTCTAAAAATGATAAAACATCGCTATAGTTTAGACAAAGGGACAGTGAAGTTACAAATACAATACTTTTAAAAACCATAGCTCACTTTTTTTTTTTGTATAATCATAAAATATAAACAAATAGAATCGTAAATCTTAATGGCGTATCGCTGCCAAGTGCCCATGATTACAACACACAATCCCAGGGGATATGTTGTCAAATAGTTTAAACCGTGTCAGTAAATCACTTAGCCAAGAATTAATTTTTAAAAAGTCTTGATAAACACGAGTCCCCCCCCCCCCCCCAGACATTTCATTTAGCAAAAAAAAAAAACTTTTGATGTATGGGTTTACAGGTTCAACTTTTAAAATTTATATCCATTTTTTTTTTACAGCTGGTTGTGGTTCAGCCATGGGTTAACTACGGCACGCGGGCCAAATCTGACCCTGATTTGCCGCCCCCCCCCCCCCCCATTTGTTTTATAGTTAAGCACAGCACTTGCTTTTTATGTTTTTAACTAGTGGGAAAAGCCTGCTGAAGCTGGCTGAAAGAAATCCGACAGATAGAGATAACAAAGAAATATACGAAATGCTGTAATAGGAAAGAGCATGTGGCCTTTAATGCCATGAACAGAATACGATATGAACAGGAATAACAAAGAAATGTATGAAATACAACGCATACACCGCACGATATGAAAACTACCTGCGGGGGAGACACAGTGTTACAACGCATACACCGCACGATATGAAAACTACCTGCGAGGGAGACACAGTGTTACAACGCATACACCGCACGATATGAAAACCACATGAGGGAGACACACGAGAGACGATTATGTATTTAAGGACTTTTACCATTGAATGTAAATAAGTTAATGCCAACGCTATTGTAGCTGGTAGTATTGTATGTATATTCTCTATTGTATCAGTAGTTTCAAATTTCTCCGTGTTAACGCATGTGACCGTTGGGCCCTCTACCCGGGGGCCGGGACCATTCAGTTATAGCAACTTCATGCTAGTCGACAAATGAAATCGCAGTCTTGTGCATGTTTTTTTTTTCATAGGGGACCACCCCACCGCACTGACCCGGGGCGGCACGTGTTGTTGTTGTTTAGAACAGCGGTTCTCTAATATTTTTCGCGACTGATCCCCAAAGGGTGAGAGAAAATGTGTCCGCGGGTACACCTCAAAGTTCAGCAATCCGGCGACCTCCTTCAAACTCTTTGGTTGTTTAAAAATGAATATTATATGTCGTTGAGTACCCCTGCATAACCTTTCCCAGTACCCCTTGGGGGTCGGTGTATCACCAGTTGAGAACCGCGGGTTTTAGACGGCTTTACGTTACTGCACATTACAACTAAGGAAATTGAAAAAAAAGTATCATTCGTAACATAGTCTTATGTTACTCATGTGAAATATAAACAAAAAAAAATGTAAGCATCATGACCTATAAAATTGTTTATAAAGTTACACACAGAAAACCAGTTTAACATTGTATATTTCTATATTTACCTGAAGATACAGTCAGCCTTTTTTTTTCTTCACATCTAAGAGAATTCTACATTAGGACAATTGGTTTTTTTTTCCACATATTATTATCCAGAAAAAGTAATTGAGATGTTAACTCTGCCAGTTTATTTACCAATAATAATGTCGTTACTAACCGGCAGAGTGGTTTTTTTTTCCTTCATTCAAGCCAAATTTACTTTTCCTATCTTATCAGCAAATTTTTACCTGTCCCCTTTTTCTGTTTAGACTTGACTTTGGCGGTGGGGGGGGGGGGGAAGGAGGGGGGAATTTCACCCTATCCTGTTTATAAAAAAATAGAAGGTTTCAAATATAAAGTAAAATGAAAAGCTTTTAGTTGATAGTCGAAAAGTGAAATGGCATTATCAGAAATATGTGACACCTGCGGCGTTAGCTGTTAGCACGTCAAAGTATGCCACCTGAGACTTTTTTTTTAATTTTGTGGGCCCTAGGCCGATATATTTGGGGGGGGGGGTCCTTCAGCAGTGACATTATAGAAAATTGGAGGGGGGGGGCGCTAGGCAGAGATACTTTTTTAGAAAAATTAGAGATGGTCAGAGGCCCTAAGCAAAAGTGCTAATCGGACATCTGATTTGATATGATTCTGCACTTTTAGGGGGACAGTGGACCCTTTGTCAATGGAATATTGTTCCTTTGACAGTGGAATATGGGCCCTTGGACAGTGGAATTTGGGCCCTTTGACAGTGGAATATGGGCCCTTTGACAGTGGAATATGGGCACTATGACAACGGAATATCTCATATCCCTTAGAACCTCTCTAACGCTACATACTCAAATGAGAAAATTTCAAAAGTTAACGAAGCCGACATTATAATACACTATCTAATGAAATTTATACTCACTCGATGAACTCACCCACGGCTAAATTATCTACATTCTTTTGTTGAAAATAGTATTGCATAATCTAATTTGTGTTCACGATGACACTGTAGTCTATTATTAATAAGGTTTTAAGAAAGTATTTTTTTCATATTTACATATGCAGTACAGTGTGGATGTTAGTCATAAAATTGCCCCTAGTCAGTAATAATTAGTGATATGAGGTTATTTTAAGCTAAACATCACCATGATCTCACTATACAATTTTAAGGGCGTCCCAGATGTGGACTTTTTGTCAACAAAACCACACACACACACACACACACACTCACAGACACACCTCTTCAAACTTTTTAAAATGATAAGGGAGATGTCAACCATTTTTAATTAGCAAAATGTTTGTTTCGTAGAATTCTGAACTTTTATTTTTTTTAGACGTCGTACTCGAAGCTGTCAGGTTCTGAGCTCAACCCTTCATAAGAAGTGAAATCAACTGGAGGCAGTGCCGTCTTCTTAACAGCTATTTGGGGCCCCGGGCAAACCAGTGAGTTGCCCCCCCCCATAAGACATTAATTCGAAAGAATGATAAATAAATGGGCATACAGCTCATCAGTGGCGTCACTAGGGGGTTGCGTGGGGTGCGGACCGCACCCGTTGACACCCTCACAAGGGGTGACACCCAAATGCAAAATATCTTGTTTTAGGTCTATATTCTTATTTTGTAATTTAAAATAATTCAAAGCCGTATTTAATTTTTACAAATAAATAAAAATATCTCCGATTACTAACAGACACTGCGTACTTTTTATTATTAATTATTTTAACGCACTGGCTCCGTATACGTCTAAGATGAACTCTTATGATTTAAAGTTATTTTCTTTTCGCGGGAAATTGCATAACCAAGCAATTCTTTCTGATTATATATTAAAATTGTAGCTATATTTCTGTGGCGCGCTGGCAGAGTGGGTTAATCGTTTTGCCGTGACCCATTTATGGCTAACTATATTCCTCTCAGAGACATATATTTTTTTTTTCAGATTTTTTTTTTCAGGACTAGGGTTAGGGATAGGGTTAGGGGGTGGAGCAATATCTATTGATGGTCCCGAAAAAAAATATATCTCCCATTATTAACTGTAAATGACGTCATCAACGTCTGCCGTAAATAAGAGTTCTCATTCATTCTGTTTACTGACGTCATCAAAGTTTGCTAGACGTATCCCGAAAAAAAAATACGTAGTACGTCTTAGACGTATCCGGAGCCAGTGCGTTATTTTAATGAAATTATTGGTATACTTGCACTGACCTATAGATATCAATTATCGCTAAAATCCTGACTTCGGAAATGGAAAAAAAAATAATCAAGTCGCGCATGCGCACATATATACGGTCTCTGGAAAAAAAATATGGAGACCGGGGTGTCATGATAGGGGTGACACCATGAGTTACCGCACCGGGTGACACCAACCCTAGTGACGCCACTGCAGCTCATACATTATTACTACAAGCCTGTGGTGGACTCAACAAATACCACCCCCATTCACATTCCGGAAATTACTAAAGTGATGAAAATGCTGCCCTTTGGTGGTGACTAAGTGCCACCCTCAGCGGAAGGTCTCTCAGTCATTTCTTTAATTCGACCACTTCACGGGGCACCTATAGTCGTGGGGGCCCCTTGCAAGAGCCAGGAAGGGCTCCTAAGTTAAGACGGCCCTGTGGGGATATCCCTGAAATATTATTATGTTTATAGCATGTCAGTTTAAAACTGCTCCCAAAGTATTTTTTTCATGCAGCCACGTACAGTCAACAAAGTGATTGGGCAATTTGTCCTACAAGACGCATTTGACTTCGTTTATCGCGTTATCACCCGGTTGCGCAGACAAGACATTAGGTTGGGTCTTGACTAAGGGAAAAAAAAAACTATCGGCTCATGCTTCTTAGAAAACAGAAATTTGATAGCTAGGACTGTGTAGGATTGATATCTAGGATTTTGTAGGATTGATAGCTAGGATTGTGTAGGAAGAAACCAAAGTTCTAAGCATGTCGACCCGTATGGGATATGCGTGATGTGGCATCAGATGCGTACTGCTTACCACATTGAAAATGGGAGACTCGAGCAGATAGTGGATCATCATCTCTTTGAATTCATACATATCGTGAGTCATCATCTCATTGAATTCATACATATCGTGGCTCATTATCTCTTTGAATTCATACATATCGTGAATCACCATCTCTTTTTAAATTCATACATATTGTTGTATTAACTAATGGGAGCCACTGAAATCGTCGAAGTCTCATAAGCGCCAGAAATGGGTAAACCACATTAGTAAATTAAACACCCATGCTTAGAGACTTTTACATATTTTTTCATCCCCATCGCGGCGTTGGGGTGGTGGGGGGGGGTGGAGTGGGCGGGGCTAGGCCAGACTTTCCAGTAACTTGTCCCATAATCAAGTAAGTCCGCGAATAAATGTTCTTTATTTTTTTATGGAATATGCTTACTTTTTCTGATGCGATTCTAGGGCGTGTGCGTTGCCTGATGAGTCACTGATGAGTCGCGCAACAAACTTTTGGGTTTTTTTTTAACGAAAATTATAAGTCGCTGCATTCCCCCTCCATAACCTTTCTTATACCACCGACCTTAACATGTCCAAGTAACTCCTGTCTCTACATGTCCAAGTAACTCCTGTCTCGACATGTCCAGGTAACTCCTGTCTCTACATGTCCAAGTAACTCCTGTCTCGACATGTCCAGGTAACTCCTGTCTCTACATGTCCAAGTAACTCCTCTCTCTGCATGTCCAAGTTAGTCCTCTATCTACATGTCCAAGTAACTCCTCTCTATACATGTCCAAGTAACTCCTCTCTATACATGTCCAAGTAACTCCTCTCTATACATGTCCAAGTAACTCCTCTCTCTAAATATCCCCTCTGTTTCTATCAGTGTCAAATTGGATACTTTGTTAGTTTATTTTATTTCTAATTCCACGCCTCACACATCTCTGTGGCGCAACCTGTACAACAAAGTTTTTACTATTAGATATCAATGCTTGAACTATTTTAAGTTGTTGATTTCGTTGTATTAGTAAATACGAAAAGATTTGTGGGCGTATAAATCTTGATCACTTGGTTCGGTAGGTTGAAAATCAAAATACTTCTACGCCCCCCCTCCCTCCCCATCTTCTCCCACCAACCGGAACAGCACTCGAATCTTTTCTGTTACTATTTTTGCAGCAAACAAAAATAGTATGACTTGCGAACTCCACTTAAAAAAAACTTCATCGATCATAGTAAGCCACTGATTTCTCCTTAATGTTTACGATCGTTCATTTCGCGGGCGGAGCGCAATAGATATGCGTAAACCAATTAGGGAGGGGCTTAAATATGGATCACGTGTCTGTGATATTATCTCACTTTCTCTCCCCCCCCCCCCCATCCGTTTCAAGTTTACGAGTAAACTTTTAAATCGTCGGTATAATATTGTTTTCTTGTAATCTGTGTTTTTAAAAGTCTTCCTTTGTGTTATAAATAGAATCCATTAGAGTCTTGAGATAGTAGAGTAATGAACTGTATCGTCTTCTTTGGTTTGACAATGTTGCCAGAATTTTCTTTAATGTAAATCCTATGTTGTATATTTGTTTTCTTTTTAAGAGTAACCCCCCCGCAAAGGGAATTAAGTGCACATTTCAAGGGAAGTTGCAGTGGTGGGTGGATGAGTTGTTTCATTTTCTATATGTAACGTTCGAACAAATCATCAAAAGTTTACTTTTCGTACCTACAAAAATAGATATTTTATAGATTATATTTGAAGATAGGTAAGTTTTACAGCTGTTACTTGGATAATTATTATAACTGACATTGCAGTGACTACTCATCAAAAATCCTTTGGAGACGGAGGGGAGGGGGGATCCTGCACAAGGCCCATCGCCTAAAGGGAAGCATCGCGACAGATGCGTCTTTGGTAAGTGAAACGGCCCACAGTCAGTATCCGCACTATGCCCCGCTATTGGACAGTGTCATCCATGCGTTCAGACTTAATGCTAATAAGGTCGTCTCTGAGTTCATACTTTCCTTGCCTCGTATAATCAGTTACTAAGTTAATTTAAAACTTAACTGTCAATCAATTGGAGACCCGAGGGATCCCAACCCTGATGAAGGTATCCAAGACCACATAGAAGTTTGAAAGGTTTACCCAACTTAAGTTGGGGGGGGGGGGAAGTAAAAGCCACACAATCCCTTAATTTAAAAAGTCGTGGGTACAGAAACTGATGAATTCTAAACTTCGCCTGCCCCGGTAGTCATAAGTTTTATACTATAACTTCTTCCTTCTGCTCTACAGCCCATTTAGGACCCTGTCCTGTCATACTTCTCTTGTCCACTCATCCCGATCCATGGTCTTCTTCCTCCACTCTCTCACTCCTATGGCTTTAAGGTCTTTCTCCACCTCCTCAAACAATCTGCTTCTTGGACTGCCCTTATTAGGCCTTTTCTCATTGGGTGTTGCCGTATATATTGACTTTTATACTATATGGCAAAGCAAAATGTGACTCTTCATTACCACATACTTGACTTACTCTGGTATATCTCTATACTTATGAGACGCATTTGTTGTCTGTCTGTCTATCTGTTCACTTATAACTCAAGATCCAGACAATCAAAAAACGTGAAATTTGGTACAAGTACACATAATTACATGGGAAAGGTTATAGGACAGGTTTCGTTTCATCTCGATGGGTAGTTTAATTGTAATAAATTATTTTTATTTTAGTATATTTTACTATATAAAAGTAATCTCGACGGCGCCATAGATAAAACTCTTCTGTGACGTCATTTCCCGATGATCGAATAGAACTTGCGTGCTGGTGCTGTATTGTGCCTTTGTGATGCGAAGAATTGTTGATGTTTTTTCATGCTTCCCGATTTGTACAGTTTAAGGAAGGTAAATGAATGAGGAAGGATTTTAGAAGAAGTGTGTAGCCATAATAATATGTATATATATATATATATATATATAGAGAGAGAGAGAGAGAGAGAGAGAGAAAGAGAGAGAGAGGGAGTAGGGGGAGAGAGATAAAGCGAGAGAGAGGGAGTAGGGGGGAGAGAGGAAAAGATGGTTGGAGGGAGGAGGGAAGGAGGGGGAGGGAGGGGGAGAAGGAGAGGGGGAGAGAGAAGGGGTGAGGGAGAGAAAGGCAGGGATAGAGGGAGAAAGGGATAGAAGGAAAAAGAAAGGAAGGGAGGGAGAGTGGGAGTAGAGAGGGAGATAGAGAGGAGGGAGAGAGAGAGAGGGTGGGAGAGAGGGAGGGATAGAGATAAAGAGAGAGGGGGCAGGGAGGGAGAGAGAGGAAAACTAGGGTGGAAGGATGGGGGGAGGAGGGGGAGGGAGAGAGGGAGAGAGGGGAATGGGAGAGGGAGGGATGGGAGAAAGAAGGGAGGGAAGGAGGGAGGATGGGAGAAATGGGAGGGATGAGAGATAAAGAGTGAGAGGGGGCAGGGAGGGAGAGAGAGGGAAGGAGGAAGGGGGGGAGAGAGGGAAGGAGAGGGATGGAAAGGGGTGAGAGAGGAGGGGGTGGAGAGGGGGGGGAGAGAAGGAGATGGGAGAGGGGGGGGAGGGAAAGGGAGAGAGGGGAGGGAGGGAGAGAGAGGAAGGGAGAGAGGGGGTAGGGAGAAAACAAAAGGTAAACAGAAAACCTTATTTTAAACCCGGGCAAAGCCGGGTACTTGCAACTAGTATATATATATATATATATATATATATATATATATATATATATATATATATACTTATAAGACGCATTTGTTGTCTGTCTGTCTGTCTGTTCACTTATAACTCAAGATCCAGACAATCAAAAAACGTGAAATTTGGTACAAGTACACATAATTACATGGGGAAGGTTATAGGACAGATTTTATTTCATCTCGATGGGTAGTTTAATTGTAATAAATTATTTTTATTTTAGTATATTTTACTAAATAAAAGTAATCTCGACGGCGCCATAGATAAAATTCTTCTGTGACGTCATTTCCCGATGATCGAATAGAACTTGCGCGCTGGTGCTGTATTGTGCCTTTGTGATGCAAAGAATTGTTGATGTTTTTTCATGCTTCCCTATTTGTACAGCTTGAGGTAGTTAAAGGAATGAAGAAGGATTTTAGAAGAAGTGTGAAGCCATAATAATAAGTATTTATATATATATCTCTATACTTATAAGACGCATTTTTTGTCTGTCTGTCTGTTCCCTTATAACTCAAGATCCAGACAAACAAATAACGTGAAATTTGTTACACATACACATAATTACATGGGGAAGGTTATAGGACAGGTTTCGTTTCATATCGATGGGTAGTTTAATTGTAATTAATTTTTTTTTATTTTAGTATTTTACTATATTAAAGTAATCTCGACGGCGCCATAAATAAAATTCCTCTGTGACGTCATTTCCCTATGATCGAATAGAACTTGCGCGCTGGTGCTGTATTGTGCCTTTGTGATGCAAAGAATTGTTGATGTTTTTTCATGCTCTCTGATGTGTACAGTTTGAGGAAGGTAAAGGAATGAAGAAGGATTTTAGAAGAAGTGTGAAACCATAATAAGTATATATATATATATATATATATATATATATATATATATATATATATATATACACACATAGAGAGAGACAGAGAGGGGGGGAGAGAGAGATAAAGAGAGAGAGAGAGAGAGAGGATAGGAAAGGAGGGTAGGAGGGAGGGCGGGAGGGGGAGAGAGGGAGGGAGGGGGTGGACAGGGGGAGAAAAGGAGGGGGGAGAGAGGGAGATGGGAGAGGGAGTAGGGGGAGAGGGAGCAGGGGGAGAGTGAGCAGGGGGAGAGGGAGAGAGAAAGGAAGGGAGGGAGAGAGGGAGGGAGAGAGATAAAAAGTGAGGGGGGCAGGGAGGGAGAGAGAGGGAATGAGGGAGGGAGGAAGGGGGAGAGAGGGGGAGGGAGAGAGAGAGGTGGAAAGGGGAGGGAGGGAGAAAGGAGGGGGAGAGGGGTTAGGGAGGGAGAGAGAGGGGAGGGAAGAAGAGAGGGAGAGGATGGGAGAAACGGGAGGAAGAGATAAAGAGAAAGAGGGGACAGGGAGAGGGAGGAGGATGGACGGGGGGAGAGAGGGAGAGAGGGGAGGGGAGAGGGACGGAGAGAGATTTGAGAGAGGGAGGGAGGGAGAAAGGGAGGGAGGGAAAGGGAGAGAGGGGGAGGGAGGGGAGAGAGAGAGAAGGAAGGGAGAGAGGGGGTAGGGAGAAAACAGAAGGTAAACAGAAAACCTTATTTTAAACCCGGGCAAAGCCGGGTACTTGCAACTAGTATATATATATATATATATATATATATATATATATATATATATATATATATATAAACAGTCGATTCCGCTTAATTGGGACACATCGGGACCGGGGCATTTTGTCCCAATTAAGCGGCTGTCCCAATTAAACATACAAATTTACTATTGGCTTCTTGGTTTGGTTTCTTTAAGATTTGTCCCAAATAATCGGCTGTCCCGATTAAGCGGAATCCACTATATATATATATATATATATATATATATATATATACAGCCTCACTTATAGGTAGGCCTAGAACCCCGGAGAACCTTCTAGTAATAATTTCGATTGAATCTGGTGCTAAGAGAACCCTTCTGGCACTTTCCCCATGTAAATTTGAGCAATATGCTTAGGGGTCACTAAAGACATTAGAAAGGCACTGAGGGAATACATCTAATTTTCTATAACTGCATCCATTTCAAAAGGGGGACACCCCTCCACCCCCCCCCCACCTTTGACGGTACCACCAGGAGGCATTATCCACATTCCCTTCTTGTTATCAACACCACTCAAGGACATTTTAAGTCTCACATTACTATTATGTACATGCTGGGTCACATCAACCCTATAACATGTAGACTTTTTCTGAAAGTTATTACCAGAATAATAAAAAAAAAATAGGGTGTGTGTGGGGGGGGGGCGGGGAATTTTCTTGCCCATGCATGGTGTCAAATATGGACCAAACAGACAGTCTACAATGTTGGATCAGTGTTCAAACAATGGAGGCAAACAATGGTTATCTTCCCATAACAACAAACCAACCAAACATTTCTCTCTACTAGTTACAGCCTAAGGGAGAAATGTGGGTAGGGAGGGAAGGCATCATAGAATGTGGTAAGTCTATAGACTTGGGAAACATTATACAGCTCTCACTTTAAACATATTGAGTTTCTTGTGTTCTTTGGCATTGCATATCAATGTGCCATTTAGCACAAACATTGAAATTATGCAGAGAGATGGTCTAAAACTGTTCCATAGCAATAATGCAACTGAACGAAGTACAAT
>JAGDYQ010000021.1:8569596-8628420 GCA_021962125.1 Bulinus truncatus
CAAGAATACGTATTACTCTCAGTTAGACCCCTCAGCCGGCGCCGCGCGCCGGCTACGCCGCCGAATTTTCGTCCGCCGTAAATCCGCCGAAAAATATGCGGTGCGCCTCATTAGCCGCTGTATTTCGTTCGCCGTTATATTAACTGTCGCATTACTTAATCTTGTTGCACATGACCTTGCCTACCATATCAGCTCTGTCTTGAAAAGCTTTTCTGTTGATCACAAAATACTAGCTGCCATGATGGTGCTGCAATTATGATAAAGACTTCAAAGCTTTTAAAGGTTGACTCTTATCGGCACTTTACAGCACACGTATTGCACCTTAATACTACCGACATCATCAATACAAATGAAGAATTTCAAGACCACAATTATAGAAGACGATGCAGCATTCACAGAGGATAAAGAAATGATAAAGACCCTGAAAGAAGGCATGTCTTAAGTTTGTGAATTGCTTCTTATTGCTCAGTGCATTAATAATGGATGCCTCTGAGAGCAGTACTAACGCCATCAATGACAGTCATAGACACAATGATACGTCAAAGAAGGCATCATGTCCAACGCGTTGGAATTCAACATTGTTGATGATTCAGTCTATACTTGACTTTAAAATATGATGATGATGAGAAAATACGAATGATCAAGCTGTCAACTCTCAACCAGCTTGACCATCGATTTCCTGTAAATGATCACATTAAGCTGCATCAGCTGCTTGATCCAAATTTCAAATAATTGATTCCACGGTCAGAAGCAACCAAAATTCTGGAGAACGCAATACAGTCAGCAATGGCCCGTGGATTCATCATGTCTAAAGCTGATGTATCGCATTCGCAGCTAGTTAGTGAACATGTTTCTGGAGAAAGCTGATGAACTACATCGCGTTTGTTTTGTTCATGACAATTATAAACTGATATTTTAAGTGCTTATTAAGGTATTGAGTGACAGAAACTGAATGTGTGGAATGTATTCATGTACTGCATTTAGGCCAACAACTGTTTATTTCTGCTGTTTTAAATAATACAACTTTTCCCCAAGTATTGTAAAATTGTTTTATTGCTGAAGTTTTATCAATTCAATATTTTCTAGGCGTCAGCCGAATTTTAGCCAAATATTTCGTAATCTGCCAAAAATCAGCCGAAAATGAGCCGCAAATGTCAATTTACTCAATTTATGGTCAAATTCGGCTAAGCCGGCTATCAGCCGAAAAATTACGTCAGCCAGCCGAAACTTAAAAAAAAATTCGGCTGGCAGGTCTACTCTCAGTAATTTACTGACCACAAAATCTAAAAATACAGACATGATTATTATCAACCATATGTTTATATTGTGAGTAAGAGGAGTGTGCGTGTGTGTAATGGATTTTTTGTCCTTGTTTTGTCTGTCTGTCTGTCTGTCTGTCTGTCCGTCATCACCCTAGATCTCAACAACCATAAGTCCTAGACCCATGATGTATATATCATTTTGTAGGTCTTGGCCTGCCATGTGTACATCAAAAGTTCATTTCGCGATAGGACATATGAGGGCCGGGCTTCAGGGCTCCTAAGGGGCTTATATATTATATATATGGCCCCATTCTACACCTAGTACGTTCAATAACCCATTCATTTGGTGCGAAATACTGCAGCACGTAGTTTCACCAAGATTTATTAAGAAACTCATCAAATGAAATAGTAAGCTTGTGTTCTGAGTTTAATTGAAAGTATCAGAGCTATGCAACAATTGACGGAGTTTTCGGACGATTAAATGACTACAATTTCGAATGTTTTCAATTATGAATCCTATTTCAGTAACCACAAATCACTTGTAGTTAGATTTAAGAGAAAATACTTTTTTTTCAGATATAAAGAAACGTCTTTATAATATTTTTTTACAGATATATGCATTACACAATTGAATTTATAAACATTTCCAAAATTTTCAAATATTTACTGAAAGCTAACAAACGTAGATACATAACACGAAAATGCGCTAACACGTCCTGTGTCCAGAATGAAACAGGCTTAATTGCTTGTTTTTAAAAACATATCTTTTTATAGATGTCTAACATGCATTTAAAAATGTATGGCCAATCTTCAATGGGCAGCCCTTTTTTCCGTTTCTCAATTTCCTTGTCAAAACTACTTTTGTTAACAAGTGATATGCGATTTACACGTGTCTGATATATATAACTTCTATCCACCGGGCAGCATAGAGATCAATGGATACACATATCCATTGCACTGTCCTTGAAGTCCGACCCTAAGCAAAAATTTTTAAGGGCCCAATGAATGATGAATAAATGAATGACATCTATAGCCGGATTAAGCCAACTTAGCCTCTATCTGATAACAACATAAGTTATTTTACTTAGATGTGTTAGTTGACAAGCTGACAGACATAACAACATAAGTTATTTTACTTAGATGTGTTGGTTGACAAGCTGACAGACATAACAACATAAGTTATTTTACCCACAGGTGTTGGTTAACGGACGCTTTCTCGGTCAGCCTATTCAACTATTTGTGTTGTTGTTTTATTATCTCAGTGCATGTTTTCTATGGTCTACACCCACAACAATTGTTTATTATTTCAAGTTCGTTTTAAGACCTGTTGGCTCTATTTTTTTTATATCCAGCCCAACAATCCGCCTGCACTGACAGTTATGGAGAAATAGATCCTCTGAGACCTATTCGAACAGTTTCACACTTTTATTTAATGTCAGTGCGTCGTACTTTATATTCCCATATTGTTATTGGGGCTTGGGTTGGTCTCTGGTCCTAAGTACCCACGCTATCAATTCAACAACAGCCTACAAACACGACAACGAGACCATTTCAAACATAACAATATGAACTTCATTTTTTTACTCAATAACCAAAGGACGTATCTCAAGCACTGCTGTACGTATTACACCGTATTTTAATCCTAACACTTTAAGTCACAATAACTTCACACTGACATAGACTTTTTATAAATACATTTACTACACAACGGACAGTGGTCTCACGCACGTCCTAGCTATCCTTACACTTACGTCTTGTGATCTGCCGTACCGTCCGCACCTTTAGTTACAGTGGCGTAGTGAGGGGTTGGGCAAGGGGGACATCATGCCCCGGGCGCTACTCACAAAGGGGCGCCAAATGGTATATTTTACATATAATATTATATGGTTTTCGAATGGGGAAAGGGGCGCTAAAAAGGTATTGTGACCCGGTGGGGGGGGGGCGAGTTAAGCTCGCTACACCACTGTTCAGTTATCAAAAATGTCCAAAGTACAATGTCAGGTCAATAGTCTATCGTCCACTTAAACTCATATTACTTATGAAACATCAAGTCAATTTTGAATCTTATAGCTCCAAGAACAATCTTTGAAATAAAATTCAGATCGTGACCCCACGCCACCCCACCCCCCACACACCCCATCTCAACCACACAACAGACAAAAAGGAAATGAAACCACGAATCAGAGTCTACAAGGAATAAAAACAATGATCTCTGTATAGACAGTCAAAGCAGACGCCAAATTGTCTGGCCAAAAAAGTCCCCCCTGGAAAGTTTTCTCTGAAAGGGTTGTATTTTTTTTTATACATATGTATTTCTTGTATGCTGATAAACAAACTTTATAAATCCACATACTTTATACAAAATGAACGATTATGATTGTTAATTCAATAGGGGATTTACCTTTACGCTGCATAACCTGGGAAATAGTGAAAAGGTTAGCGTCTATGAATCATACACTTGACTATATCATTATCTAGACAAGTCCTGAACGGACATGCACGGGGGAACAAAGAAAGTTTCAACGGATTCACTACAGCAAAGTACATCCTGTTTTAATTCAACGTTTAAAATTTTCTGGTACGAGACTGTTAGTGAAGGGCACAGTTCTTTTAAGTAGGCAAACCATGGATGGTCGTGTGGTAAAGCGCTTTATTGTCGACCTGAGGGTCGCAGGTTCGAACTCCGGTGGGAACCAATGGATTTTTCAGTTCATTGCTGAAGTCCCCGCTATGTCTCCTGTGGCGCCTCCATGGGCATCGCACTATCGGCTATGGTGGGGGATGAAAGAAGGGCGCCATATGAAAGAAGTGCGCCATAATAAACAGCCCCATTGGTGGTTTATAGGATCTAAGAGATTTTATCTCATCCTTACTGGAACTTCACACACGCTGTGTGACTGCCCAAGGCACCCCACCGAAAAAAGGGCCCCCCTTTCCAATACAATTTCAAATCAATGCAATCGATGTCCGAAAGGTTTATTGACTAGGGCTCCATAAAGTTGTAACAGTTAGATACCTAATGGACCTTTTAAGAAACAAAGCGTGATTATGTGCCCAGAGGTTTACGTAAATATCTCGCCAGGTATGTTTACAATTTTATGCCAGTCTATTGGTTGAAAAAGCGAGCATATGGAGTTGATATGATTTGCTCAATGAAATGTGAAATTTATTTTAATTGGCAACTAAAAAGAAAAAATACATTTTCTTATTGTGTACTATTACATGTAACAAAGCTTCCTTTGAGATCTATTTTATTTTACAAATCAGCAACTTTAGTTAATATCAGAACATATCAGATTCGTTTTTTTTTAAAGGATTATTATTACTATTATTTACCACGAAACAAAAGGAGGAATATTTTAATTTTTTTATCAATGTTTGTTTTATCCCAATAATTTCATCATCCTCAACATCCACTTTTGAAGGTTATTTCCCTTTGTTGTTACAGGCATTGAATATATGAGCTCTCAGATTACCTCCCCTCTGACAGTAATTGTTTTCCCCTTCTGACTATGATTACCTCCCCGTCTGACAGTGATTGTCTGTGCCTGCAGTTCAATTAGTTTTGAAAAATTCGTTTGATGCCACCAAACTGAGATTAACATGCAAAAGCATACTTTTAAATATGGATATCCGTAGAGACTAACTTGTTATTTCTACTATAATCTAAACATTTCGAAACAGGTGTGAATGTATCTTAAGAAAGCGCTTACCGAATTGTATATACACCTGCGTATGTAGGCCTATATAAGTGGTGTGCAATTTGGAGAGTTTGTGTATGTTAGTGTATTAAAAACAACAACTAAAATCAGCACTGATAATTGTTATCATAAATGTGTTTAAATGTCCATGAAAAATCAATATATTTGCCTCAATGCTACTAAATTCAGTTATTTTTCATCATTTTTCGTCTAGTTCGTGTTTTTTTTTAACTAATTTTAAACCAAAATGTATTGATTTTAAAAAAAAAATTGAAACCACTGTGATACATGGAACAATGTCAAACAAGTCTAAAAATGATAAAACATCGCTATAGTTTAGACAAAGAGACAGTGAAGTTACAAATACAATACCTTTAAAACCATAGCTCACCTTTTTTTTGTATAATCATCATCATTTATAATAATACTCATTTCCAGTGTGCGTTAAATCGAAAGTAAAGAATTAATACAACAGAATTCCAGTTTAAAATACAATCATGAAAAAAAAATCGGATTTGCCCGAAACTAAAAAAATCATATAACTCTATGCAAAGGTTTTGCAGGGTACAGCTAGTCATCATAAAATATAAACAAACAGAATCGTAAATCTTAATAGCCTATGGCTGCCAAGTGCCCATGATTACAACACGCAATCCTAGGGGATATGTTGTCAAATAGATTAAACCATGTCAGTAAATCACTTAGCCAAGAATTAATTTTTGTTTGAAAAGTCTTGATAAACACAAGTCCCCCCAGACATTTCATTTCGCAAAAAAAAAAAGACTATTGATGTATGGGTTTACAGGTTCAACTTTTTAAAATTTATATCCATTTTTTTAAAAAGTTGGTTGTAGTTCAGCCATGTGTTAACTACGGTTACGTGGGCTAAATCTGACCCTGCAGACTGTTTGATTAGCCCCACCCACCCCCACCTCCCCCCTCAACCCCATTTGTTTTATAGTTAAGCAGAGCACTTGTCTTTTATGTTTTAACTAGTGGGAAAAGCCTGCTGAAGCTGGCTGAACGAAATCCGACAGATAGGGATAACAAAGAAATATACGAAATGCTGTAATAGGAAAGAGCATGTGGCCTTTATTGCCATGAACAGAATACGATATGAACAGGAATAACAAAGAAATGTATGAAATACAAAGCACACACCGCACGATATGAAAACTACCTGCGAGGGAGACACACAGTGTTACAACGCATACACCGCACGATATGAAAACTGCATGAGGGAGACACACGGGTTAGACGATTATGTATTTAAGGACTTTTACGATTGAATGTAAATAAGTTAATGCCAACGCTACATTCTTCTAGCATTGGTCCAGCCCGCCGATAGAATTAACGAACCCAATGTGGCCCGCGACTCAGAAACGTTTGCCCTATTGTAGCTGGTAGTATTGTATGTATATTCTCTGTTGTATCAGTAGTTTCAAATTTCTCCGCGTCTTTCAATTATACCTTAGGAAAATACTGTGTTAACGCACGTTACCGTCGGGCCCTCTACCCGGGGGCCGGGACCATTCAGTTATAGCAACTTCATGCTAGTCGACAAATGAAATCGCAGTCTTGTGCATGTTTTTTTTTTCATATAGGGGACCACCCCCACCGCACTGACCCGGGGCGGCACGTGTTGTTGTTGTTTAGAACAGCGGTTCTCTAATATTTTTCGCGACTGATCCCCAAAGAGGGTGAGAGAAAATGTGTCCGCGGGTACAGCTCAAAGTCCAGGAATCTGGCGACCTCCTTCAAACTCTTTGGTTGTTTAAAAAGGAAAATTATATGTCGTTGAGTACGCATGCATAACCTTTCCCCGTACCCCCGGGGGGGGGGGGGTCGGTGTATCACCAGTTGAGAACCGAGGGTTTTAGACGGCTTTACGTTACTGCACATTACAACTAAGGAAATTGAAAAAAAAAAGTGTCATTCGTAACATAGTCTTTTGTTACTCGTGAGAAATATAAACAAAAAAAATGTAAGCATCTTGACCTATAAAATTGTTTATAAAGTTATACACAGAAAACCAGTTTAACTTTGTGTATTTTTATATTTACCTGAAGATGCAATCAGCCTTTTTTTCTTCACATCTAAGAGAATTCTACATTAGAACAATTGGTTTTTTTTTCCACTTATTATTATCCAGAAAAAGTAATTGAGATGTTAACTCTGCCAGTTTATTTACCAATAATAATGTCGTTACTAACCGGCAGAGTGGTTTTTTTTTTCATTCAAGCCTAATTTACTTTTCCTATCTTATCAGCAAATTTGTACATGTCCCCTTTTTCTGTTTAGACTTGACTTTGGCTGGGGGTGGGGGGGGGGGGCTGGGGAAATTTCACCCTATCCTGTTTATAAAAAAAAAATAGAAGGTTTAAAATATAAAGTAAAATGAAAAGCTTTTAGTTGATAGTCGCAAAGTGAAAGGGCATTATCAGAAATATGTGACACCTGCGGCGTTAGCTGTTAGCACGTCAAAGTATGCCACCTGAGACGTTTTTTTTTTTAATTTTGTGGGCCCTAGGCCGATATATTGCGGGGGGGGGGGTCCCTCAGCGGTGACATTATAGAAAATTTGGGGGGGGGGGCGCTAGGCAGAGATACTTTTTTAGAAAAATTAGAGATGGTCAGAGGCCCTAAGCAAAAGTGCTAATCGGGCATGTGATTTGATATGATTCTGTACTTTTAGGGGGACAGTGGAATTTGGGGCCCTTTGACTGGGGAACATGGACCCTTTGACAGTAGAATTTGGGCCCTTTTACAGTGGAATATTGTTCATTTGGCAGTGGAATTTTTGCCCTATGACTGTGGAATATGGGCCCTTTGACAGTGGAATTTGAGCCCTATGACTGTGGAATATGGGCCCTTTGACAGTGGAATTTGGGCCCTATGACTGTGGAATATGGGCCCTTTGACAGTGGAATTTGAGCCCTATGACTGTGGAATATGGACCCTTTGACAGTGGAATTTGGGCCCTATGACTGTGGAATATGGGCCCTTTGACAGTGGAATTTGAGCCCTTTGACAGTGTAATATGGGCCCTTTGACAGTGGAATATTTCATATCCCTTAGAACCTCTCTAACGCTACATACTCAAGTGAGCAAATTTCAAAAGTTAACGAAGCCGACATTATAATACACTATCTAATGAAATTTATACTCACTCGATGAACTCACCCACGGCTAAATTATCTACATTCTTTTGTTGAAAATAGTATTACATAATCTAATTTGTGTTCACGATGACACTGTAGTCTATTATTAATAAGGTTTTAAGAAAGTATTTTTTTCATATTTACATATGCAGTACAGGGTGGATGTTAGTCATAAAATTGCCCCTAGTCAATAATAATTAGTGATATGAGATTGTTTTAAGCTTAACATCACTATGAATTCACTATAAAATTTTAAGGGCGTCCCAGGTCAAAAATAGATGTGGACTTTCTGGGGAGAGAACTCCGATATGAACGTGAAACAAGTCGCGTCTGCGCGTGTGACTGGTAGTAACATTTTATCCAAAGGGAACATCACTGCTACTTTTTTTTTTTGGCGTGTCAACAAAACCACGCACACTCACACAAACACACACACACACACACACACACACACACACACACACACAATTTTTAATTAGCAAATTTGTTTATTTCGTAGAATTCTGAACTTTTATTTTTTTTAGACGTCGTACTCGAATCTGTCAGGTTCTGAGCTCAACCCTTCATAAGAAGTGAAATCAACTGGAGGCAGTGCCGTCTTCTTAACAGCTATTTGGGGCCCCGGGCAAACCAGTGAGTTGCCCCCCCCATAAGACATTAATTCGAAAGAATGATAAATAAATGGGCATACAGCTCATACATTATTACTACAAGCCTGTGGTGGACTCAACAAATACCGCCCCCATTCACATTCCGGAAATTACTAAAGTGATGAAAATGCTGCCCTTTGGTGGTGACTATGTGCCACCCTCAGCGGAAGGTCTCTCAGTCCTTTCTTAATTCGACCACTTCAAGGAGCACCTATAGTCGTGGGGCCCCTTGCAAGAGCCAGGAATGACTCCTAAGTTAAGAAGGCCCTCTGGGGATATCCCTGAAATATTATTATGTTTATAGCATGTCAGTTTAAAACTGCTCCCAAAGTATTTCTTTCATGCAGCCACTTACAGTCAACAAAGTGATTGGGCAATTTGTCCTACAAGACGCATTTGACTTCGTTTATCGCGTTATCACCCGGTTGCGCAGACAATACATTAGGTTGGGTCTTGACTAAGGGGGGGGGGGGGAACTATCGGCTCATGCTTCTTAGAAAACAGAAATTTGATAGCTAGGGCTGTGTAGGATTGATAGCTATAATTGTGTAGGATTGATAGCTAGGATTGTGTAGGAAGAAACCAAAGTTATAAGCATGTCGACCCGTATGGGATATGCGTGATGTGGCATCAGATGCGTACTACTTACCACATTAAAGATGGGAGACTCGAGCAGATCGTGGCTCATCATCTCTTTGAATTCACACTTATTGTGGCTCATCATCTCTTTGAATTCATACATATCGTGGATCACCATCTCTTTGAATTCATACATATCGTGGCTCATCATCTCTTTGAATTCATACATATTGTTGTATAACTAATGGGAGCCACTGAAATCGTCGAAGTCTCATCAAGCGCCAGAAACGGGTAAATCACATTAGTAAACTAAACACACATGTTTAGTGACTTGTACATTTTTTTTTCATCGCCATCGCGGCGTTGGGGTGGGGGGGGGAGGGTGAGGGCGGAGTGGGCGGGGCTAGGCTAGACTTTCCAATTACTTGTCCCATAATCAAGTAAGTTCGCGAATAAAAGTTCTCTTTTTTAATTATGGAATATTCTTACTTTTTCTGATGCGATACTAGGGCGTGTGCGTTGCCTGATGAATCATTGATGAGTCGCGCAACAAACTTTTGGCTGTTTTTGAACGAAAATTATAAGTAACTGCGTTCCCCTCCATAACCTTTCTTATACCACCGACCTAAACATGTCCAAGTAACTCCTGTCTCTACATGTCCAAGTAACTCCTGTCTCTACATGTCCAAGTAACTCCTGTCTCTACATGTCCAAGTAACTCCTCTCTCTCTACATGTCCAAGTAACTCCTGTCTCTACATCTCCAAGTAACTGCTCTCTCTACATGTCCAAGTAACTCCTCTCTATAATGTCCAAGTAACTCCTCTCTCTACATGTCCAAGTAACTCCTCTTTCTACATGTCCAAGTTACTCTTCTTTCTACATGTCCAAGTAACTCCTCTCTCTACATGTCCAAGTTAATATCTATCTACATGTCCAAGTAACTCCTCTTTCTACATGTCCAAGTATCTCCTCTCTATACATGTCCAAGTAACTCCTCTCTCTCTACATGTCCAAGTAACTCCTCTCTCTACATCTCCAAGTAACTCCTCTCTCTACATGTCCAAGTAACTCCTCTCTATAATGTCCAAGTAACTCCTCTCTCTACATGTCCAAGTAACTCCTCTTTCTACATGTCCAAGTTACTCTTCTTTCTACATGTCCAAGTTACTCTTCTTTCTACATGTCCAAGTAACTCCTCTCTCTAAATGTCCAAGTTAATCTCTATCTACATGTCCAAGTAACTCCTCTTTCTACATGTCCAAGTAACTCCTCCCTCTACATGTCCAAGTAACTCCCCTCTCTACATGTCCAAGTAACTCCTCTCTATACATGTCCAAGTAACTCCTCTCTTTACATGTCCAATTAACTCCTCTTTCTACATCTCCAAGTAACTCCTCTCACTACATGCCCAAGTAACTCCTCTCTCTACATGTCCAAGTAACTCCTCTCACTACATGTCCAAGTATCTCCTCTCTATACATGTCCAAGTAACTCCTCTCACTACATATCCAAGTAACTCCTCTCACTACATGTCCAAGTAACTCCCCTCTGTTTCTATCATTGTCAAATTGGATAATTTATTAGTTTAGTTTATTTCTGATTCCACGCCTCACATATCTCTGTGGCGCAACCTGTACAACAAAGTTTTTTTACTATTAGATCAATGTTTGAACTATTTTAAGCTGTTGATTTCGTTGTATTAGTAAATACGAAAAGAATTGTGGACGTATAAATCTTGATCACTTGGTTCGGTAGGTTGAAAATCAAAATACTTCTACGCCCCCCGTCCCCATCTCCTCCCACCAACCGGAACAGCACCCTAATCTTTCCTGTTACTATTTTGGCAGCAAACAAAAATATTATGACTTGCGAACTCCACTTGAAAAAACTTCATCGATCATAATAAGCCACTGATTTCTCCTTAATGTTTACGATCGTTCATTTCGCGGGCGGAGGGCAATAGATATGCGTAAACCAAATTAGGGAGGGGCTTAAAAAGTGGATCACGTGTCTGTGATATTATCTCACTTTCTCTCCCCTCCCCCATCCGTTTCAAGTTTACGAGTAAACTTTTAAATCGTCGGTATAATATTGTTTTCTTGTAATCTGTGTTTTTAAAAGTCTTCTTTTGTGTTATAAATAGAATCCATTAGAGTCTTGAGATAGTAGAGTAATGAACTGTATCGTCTTCTTTGGTTTGACAATGTTGCCAGAATTTTCTTTAATGTAAATCCTATGTTGTATATTTGTTTTCTTTTTAAGAGTAATCCCCGCAAAGGGAATTAAGTGCACATTTCAAGGGAAGTAATAGGTTGCAGTGGTGGGTGAATGAGTAGTTTCATTTTCTATGTGTAACGTCGGAACAAATCATCAAAAGTTTACTTTTCGTACCTACAAAAATAGATATTTATAGATAATATTTGAAGATAGGTAAGTTTTATAGCTGCTACTTGGATAATTATTATAACTGACATTGCAGTGAATACTCATCAAACATCCTTTGGAGACGGAGGGGAGGGGGGGGGGCCCGCACAAGGCCCATCGCCTAAAGGGAAGCATCGCGACAGATGCGTTTTTGGTAAGTGAAACGGCACACAGTCAGTATCCGCACTATGGCCCGCTATTGGACAGTGACATCCATGCGTTCAAACTTAATGCTAATAAGGTCGTCTCTGCACCCATACTCAGTAACTAAGTTAATTTAAAACTAAACTGTCAACCCTGGTGAAAGTTTTCAAGTCCACATAGAAGTTTGAAAGGCTTACCTGACTTAAGTTGGGGGGAAGGGAAGTAAAAGCCACACAATTCGTGAATTTGATAAGTGGTGGGTACAGAAACAGATGAATTCTAAACTTCGCCTGCCCCGGTAGTCATAAGGGAACAACTTTGTTTTATACTATAACTTCTTCCTTCTGCTCTACAGCCCATTTAGGACCATGGCCTGTCACAATTCTCTTCTCCACTCATCCCGATCCATGGTCTTCTTCCTCCACTCTCTCACTCCTATGGCTCTAAGGTCTTTTTCCACTTCCTCTAACCATCTGCTTCTTGGACTGCCCTTATAAGGCCTTTTCTCATTGGGTGTTGCCGTATATATTGACTTTTATACTATATGGCACAGCAAAATGAGGCTCTTCATTACCACATACTTGACTTACTCTGGTATATATATATATATATATATATATATATATATATATATATATATATATATATATATATATATAAACAGTCGACTCCGCTTAATTGGGACACATCGGGACCGAGGCATTTTGTCCCAATTAAACATACAAATTAACTATTGGCTTCTTGGTTTGGTTTCTTTAAGATTTGTCCCAAATAAGCGGCTGTCCCAATTAAGCGGTGTCCCATTTAGCGGAATCCACTGTATATATATATATATATATATATATATATATATATATATATATATATATACAGCCTCACTTATAGGTAGGCCTAGAACCCCGGGGAACCTTCTAGTAATAATTTCGATTGAATCTGGTGCTAAGAGAGCCCTTCAGGCACCTTCCCCACGTACATTTGAGCAATACGCTTAGGGGTCACTAAAGACCTTAGAACGGCACTGAGGGAATACATCTAATTTTCTATAACTGCATCCATTTCAAAAGAGGGACACCCCCCCCCTTTGACCATACCACCAGGAGGCATTATCCACATTCCCTTCTTGTTATCAACACCACTCAAGGACATTTTAATTCTCACATTACTATTATGTACATGCTGGGTCACATCAACCCTATAACATGTAGACTTTTTCTGAAAGTTATTACCAGAATAATAAAAAAAAATAGGGTGTGTGTGTGGGGGGGGGGGGAATTTTCTTGCCCATGCATGGTGTCAAATATGGACCAAAAACAGTCTACAATGTTGGATCAGTGTTCAAACAATGGAGGCAAACAATGGTTATCTTCCCATAACAACAAACCAACCAAACATTTCTCTCTACTAGTTGCAAATGTTGTTTTACTTACAGCCTAAGGGAGAATTGTGGGTAGGGAGGGAAGGCATCATAGAATGTGGTAAGTCTACAGACTTGGGAAACATTATACAGCTCTCACTTTAAACATACAGAGTTTCTTGAGTTCTTGTGCATTGCATATCAATGCCATTTAGCACAAACATTGAAATTATGCAGAGAGATGGTCTAAAACTGTTCCATACCGCAGAATATCAATTGCTCTATCTATGATATACATTCTGTGTTTCATACACAATGTTTGAGTGTATCTGTCACAGAGGAATGCTGATAATATATCAAATTCACAGCCTATTCAAAAATCAAATTTTCAAGACTTGGAACAATGAGCTGTCATTGCCAAATGGAAAGGGCCCTTAATTCTCAGAGCACTAGAAAAATGTTAGGTTGTTCTCCCTTCAAGGAACTAAGATGTTAGAGATTACTCCTTTTTTTGCTTATCAAACAGCTTTAGAATTGGAAATTTCACTGCCGAAAAAATATAAAATTTTTAAAGACAGCATTAAGGACTTAATGAATGCGAAGAACCCAGGTCTGTACATGTGATTGCATTTTTTCTTTGATAACATTTTGATTGTAAGCAATGGGTAAAATTTAAGTACGAAAATTAGTTCATCTTTTATAGAATGTAATTAATGAGAAAGCCATTTATAGTCAAAAGAAAATCATTTATTAAAATAAAGTGTTGATTGCTGCTTGGACATTTTGATAAATGCAGGTAAATTAAAAACATCACAAGCTAATGAAACTAACATTCACTACATAATTCAAAAAATAATTCATGATATAATTTTGAATAATTCAGAACATAGTATATCACATTTTGTAAAGTTAAATACATATTACACTCTATTTGTAAAATTTCAATGCATAACAAAATATTCATTTTTTTTTCAGACAGAATTCAATAACAGTGGTCTAAAGACCCAAGACTAAACTTCCTTTTTTATTTCCTTGTACATTAGCACTGAGTAAGAAATCAAGCTAGAAAGCCATGCCATCATAACAGATATTATGGTAATTGTCACTTAAGAAAGTTTTGTGTGTTAATTTATAGAACCCCTAAGACGTGAGTGCTACAAGTGACGGTAAAATAAACGACAAAATAATTTACTGTTAAGAGAAAAAACACAATTAAAAAAAAAACAGTGTTCTATGATTGTTTATTTTTTTATCGATGCGGACAGATGGGAAGTTAGTTGAAATTCCCCCCACGGCCCATCCATTTTTAAATGGGTACCTGACTTAAGTAGGGGAAATAAAGGCAGCTGGGCATTGTGCTAGGAACACAATATGGCCTGAATATAGTAACAGAAGAATTCTACACTTTATCAGCCCTAAAGGCTCTTTTAGGATTGAGGGAACTTTACTTTTTGGGGGGCACATAAAAAAAAAAAGAATGGAGATAACATAAATAATCAATGCACCAATCAATACATAATTATTAACGTTTTGTAAAATTCAATGCAAAGTTATAATTTGCATAAGTTAAAGCAAAATAAGAGACATTCAATTAACTGAAGGACATTTCACTGAGCTAACTTTTGTATATATACATTTAAAAAAATAATAATTTGGTTAACAAAAATATTTTTTGCTTCTATTTAACTTTGTTCAAGTCTGCAGTTGTTACAAATATTATTATAAAAAATAGAAAGACATAATGTCAAAGAAATGTCTTTTATTTTGTGTAATGTCGCCACGGTGACATTATTATAAAATGAAAAACAAAAATATTTGAACCTAAAGATTTACTCTTTCATAAAGAAACATGAATAATGTTTTGGAATAAAATATTTAAAAAAAAAACTTTAATAATTTTTATATTTTTAATACAGTTCCAAAAAAAGTCAACCCATGAACTGTGCACATTTAGAACTGGTAAATAATAATGTAGATTTGTAAAATTCAATACACTTTTAAAAGCATCTTATAAAATTTATAAAGTTAAATGTATAACTAAATACATTTTGAACAACATGCAAGAAAAAAAGTTGCCAACTGATAAGCTGTACAATTTGTAAACATTGCATTCCCTTTACTTACAATGTCATCTGTCTGCCATATAGAAGAAACACATTGGTGGTCACACTGACTCCAATCATCAGACCCAAGAAGATCCACTTCCATGAAAAATCTGTGCGAGAAATAAACAGAAAGTTCAAATAAACAAATTTGAACAATTGGTTTTATTAAAAGATGTCTTATACTATATGGGACCCTCCTTGATAGCTATATACATGTATAGTTTTCTGGATCTATTTTTATGACTTCCTATTATTTGTCATGAAAAGACGAGTACACCAGTTGTAGTTTATTGTCATATTTTAAAAAAAAATTGCAACCATGAGAAAAATCCAGATTTATATACATAATAAGTTGTTAAAGGAATAGTGATCTCAAATTTGTTCTATTGAAACTCTGATAGGCATTTTGAGCCAAAAAACATAACTGTAACCATTTAGTAAACTCAATGGCAATTTTTTGATGCAGTTTTTCTAAAAAAAAAGCTTTAGGCACAAGCTATTTTATGTACAGAATTTCACATCTTCATTGCTGAGTAGATTCGTAGAATCAAACCATAGAACTACTGCTGGGCACATCTTGTGAAAGTATCTGACTCTGTGCTGAGTCTGTGAATGCAGTTATGCTCAATGGATGATACACAAAAGCCTAGCTAGGAATGCAGAAATACAGCGCTCCAGAATCCACAACATTATCTCCGCACAAAATTACGCTTGTTATCGTGATGCGATCAATAGGGCAAAATCAAGTTATAATTACGCTCATTAATCTTGATCAAGTGTTTATTAAAAATCTATATCAGCCTCATTCAAAGTTAGCTCACCCTCTTCCGGCAAGTTATGCCCCAAAACCTTAAAATTTACTTTTAAAGTAGTGATCCAATATGAAGGACAGATGATTGTCCTGAGGATCCTGGATTTGATCCTCTATGAGAACAAGGGACATTTCTTTCAGGCCCTGATGAAAGGTGTTTGAAAGTCCCCAAGTCCAATAAGCTTTAAATGGGTCCATGATTTAAGTTGTGGAAGCAAGGGTGGCAGGGCCTGTGATAATCACACAGTCCCTTTTATATGTCATGGTTAAAGAAAAAGATGAATTCTACACTTCATCTCCCCCAATAGTCCGTAAGGTCTAAGGAAACTTGAAGTTTTTAAATTATCCAAAAAGTGGACTATAAAATGTAGCAGTGTGTTATAAAAATGAAGAATCCTCAGAGGATTTTTCAAGAAAAAAAAAGAAAAATTTTTTAACCACTTTTGCTACATGCACTTATTGAGTGATTGACTGCTGAAACAGTTACAACACATCACCTATTTTTTATCTATCTGTCAATTTTTATGTTTCATTCAATACTCACCATTCTGTCTTTCTGATCTGTTACTCAGCTCACCACAGAGAGCATTTCTTTTATTCAGCGACCAGTTTTCGTCATCAGAAATTTCTGACAAATCCACTTTGCTGCCCACTTTCACTTTATGCTGCTTTGTGCTGCCATTTCTTACTGCTGTATTGAGGTATTTGTGCTTAATGTTTAGAATGTCTCTTTCACTGGCACACAAAGGCTGGTGATTGCTGTCCATATTCAGTTTATTTCTGACGTATGAGAGAAAGTGGGGGGCAGTAGTTTCTGCGTGGGCAAAATCATGGGCACTCATGCAGCTTAGTGACTTCTTAAGGGGCCAAGGCTTTGGACGTCTTTCAGCCATGGCTAGTCTAACAGATCTGCGGAGACCTTTGGACTTTGGATGTTCAACAACACCACTGCCCTGATCTTGTCTAGTACAAGATTCCGTGGGAACCAGGCTATCAGCAGCTGTATTTTTCTTAAGGTGTCTCGCCCTTAGTATATTGGGATCATCTCCCTGAGAGTCACACGGGCCAAGAAAGCTATCAGATCTGGAAGCAGTTGGCGGCTTGAGCTGTTGCCATGGTGATGATCTGAGCACTGGCTGTGGACTTAAGACCATAGGAGAGTGGTCACGGGATGAGGCAGAACTGATAGGTGTAAATGGAGAAGGACAACGGGACATCTCTGGAGAATTATCTAAATAATGAAAAGAAAAAACAAAAACAACATAATGCAGTGATTAATGTTACCAAATTCAATGCTATTCAATGCAAAAAAAAAATAACAAAAATTAGAAAAAAATTTTGTTTTATATTATAGTTAACTCTCCGCTATGTGACTTTTGTGCAATCCAAATTAAACACAAAAATGTTTTTACTAAATACAGTGAACATTTTCTACACCAAAGTAAGTAGTCAAGAAAATTTAAATGATTTTTTTAATGAATTAAGACAACATTTAAATATTTTCAGCAATTTCATTGTGTGTGTCCATACTGTACTGTGGATAATCTCAATAAGTCAAAATTATAAAATATTTTCTTTAAGTGCGCACAACATATTTTTCATTTTGGGACATCTTTATTCCATAATTACTTTACTAAATGTAAAGTAAATTAGAAACTCTTGTAAAAACTGGGGGATAGAAACATCTAAATCTCTCGGTGGCCCTCTACATAATTTAATATAATTAGATAATTTCTCCCCAGGATTGCAGAACATACCAGAATCAAGGATTGCAGAACATACCAGAATCAAGGATTGCAGAACATACCAGAATCAAGGATTGCAGAACATACCAGAATCAAGGATTGCAGAACATACCAGAATCAAGGATTGCAGACCATACCAGAATCAAGGATTGCAGAACATACCAGAATCAAGGATTGCAGACCATACCAGAATCAAGGATTGCAGAACATACCAGAATCAAGGATTGCAGAACACACCAGAATCAAGGATTGCAGAACATACCAGAATCAAGGATTGCAGACCATACCAGAATCAAGGATTGCAGACCATACCAGAATCAAGGATTGCAGAACATACCAGAATCAAGGATTGCAGAACACACCAGAATCAAGGATTGCAGAACATACCAGAATCAAGGATTGCAGACCATACTAGAATCAAGGATTGCAGAACATACCAGAATCAACCCAGCTATAGTCAGGTATTGACAAATTAATGAGAAAATTAAGAAATCAACCAGGCATTGCATGTTAAACAGAGCTGAACTTGCCGGAAGCAGGGGAGTTCAGAGAAAGGATTAATTCAAATACTCATGATTTGGCCGATATGCAGTTAAGGATTTAAGAATAAAAAAAAAAAATGAGTACCTGTAGCAAGCATGTTTTTCGTCTCATTTTTTTTGATAATGGCTAACATGTTATGTAATATTTATTTACCAATGTTGATTAAAAAAAATATCAGAATGTTACCTTTTGATTGCAAATGTGGATCGTAGGTAAGGAAACCAAGCCTGCTTGGCATCAGAACCCCTCTTTTTTGCAATGTGAGGTCAGAAGATGAATCAGGAAGCAGGTCACTAGGAGAGGAGGAAATCTTTGGGCTAGGCGAGGAAGCTACAATTGAAGGCAAAGACCAGATGCTTGAGCTGGATCCTGATGAAATTAAATTGGTAAATGTTAACATTTTGCATTCAAATACATTTTGAATAAGAATAGAAGCACTGACAGAGTGACTTTGAGCATGTGTGCGCGTGCATCTGTGTAGGTGATTGTTTTACATGCATGGCTGCATAAGAGTTTGAATGGTCAGCTATTGCCAATATAGTAGACTGGATCGTTGATCATGTGACTGTGTATGTGTGACCGGACATGAAGTGAGACTGCTGAGATTGAGATGTGTCATTGGGATAGCCAGTGAAGATCCCTCATAAGTTGAAGACATTATCTTATTATGTATTACCCATATTGGTAGTAGTTATTGAGAACTATGCACATTTATTGCACTGGGACAGTAGAGATAGAATCCTCGTGAGGCAAGGACTTGTATTATATTTTGCACTGTTTAGGAAAGACCTAGTAGGAAGAGGTGAGGTTTAAAGGTTCTACTTGAAATTGCTGAATATTCATGAAGGACTAAGTTTGAAGTTGTAGATAAAAGCCACAACTGGGCTTAAACTTAAAGAGGACTTCTGTTAGTTAGTGTTTCGCCATTGGTGATTGTGTTTTAAACTGATTTATATATATATATATATATATATATATATATTGAACACCAACATCCCTTACGAATGCACAGTAAATTATACTGTAATAAACATCAACAGTTAACTCCCAGAGTTCAAATATTTCTTGTGATTTTTTGCGCATCGGGTGACTTAAAAGCTGTGAGGTTGGTAAAAAAATTTCTTCGTTGCTGTATATGTTACACTGTGTGTATTTAATTCTTTGCTGGTATGAAGCTAGCTGAATTGAGTACATATCTATCATACATGCATATACACATAAAAAAAAAATGTACAATCTCATAACATTTTAATTGCATCAGGTAATTAAATAGTAAATTAGAAATCGGGTTAACAAATTTGAGGGCCGTTACAGAATTTATTATTCACTTTTGCATTTGATTTTTTTAAAAGCTCGCTGCAGATTTCTGCTTTTTGTTTTGTCAGTGAATATTGAGTTGTTGATGACAAGTATCATAGAAAATTTAAATGTTTTCGCTGCATATGCTGCTGCTTCTTACCATTATTACACAGATAAAAATTATCCTAAAAAATTATTTTTCTGAAAAAAAAAAAAAAAAATACCTTTCGTTCTACCAAGCCCAAGTGAAACCAATTCCAAGTTCTGCCTCACAGTTTCGAAATGCTGAAGTGGTTCATCTGTTAAATCAGGTAGCAAAGTGTTCACTGATGGTGAAACATCAGATGTAGCAACAGATTCAGCAGTTTCACTAGCACATGACGACAGATCAGAGCTAATGGTCTTCTTGAGTTCTTTTCTAAAATTAAAACAGCTTACAATTTTAAAAATGAAATTAACTTCCAGCATTAAAAAATGAAGTCAACTTCAAATTTTTATGATATATAACTGAAATGACCCAACAGCATGCTTTAGAAAACAAATGGCAGGAAAAAATATTTGCAAAAGCTGATAACAGCTCTTATTATTATTTTTCCCAATAATGGTTTTTGGAGTTCAACTTGGCATGCAAAGTCTTTTTTTTTTTTAAAAGTGATAATTAAGAGTGATAATTAAGAGTGATAATAACTGTGATGAAAGTTTAAGAAAATCATTGATTTCTTAAAAAAATTTTTTCAAACCTTTATTTTAAATGTGCAGTCTGAGGTAAAAGACGTTAGCCCATCATAATTTTGAAATGTAAAATATTAAGAATAAACTCACTACCTTTGAATTGACAGGAAAGTAAAATTTTTTGGCATCCGACTCCTTGCAAAGCAAAGAAAAGAAGTACACAATGTGCATGTATTCAGGCAAAGGTTCCACAAAAGTGGTATGTCTACCACAGACAAAACAACTATTGTGAACAGCCACAGGAGTAAGTGGATAACATCTTCTGGGTAAAAACTATAAATAAAAAAAAAGAACAACATTAAATTAAAAAAATCAAACAGAGATATTAAAACAGGTTAAAATTGACATAATTTTTTTTATATTGCATTTAATATTTTGAAATAGATTACATTTATTATTAATGTATACCATAATCTAAAAGAAAAATAATTGATGGAGCTAAGAAGCTGTGGGATATCATCAAGTAGCATAAATGCTGCTTTAAGTGACCAACAGGAAATATGGCATGATCACCATGACCGATCAGTGGGACAGATGGCAGAGTGGTGTACATATTCAACTGTCGACCTGAGAGTCCTGGATTACCTAGGTGATAACCATGGGAATTTTCCCAGGTGAGATTTGTTTCAAAGTCGTCCCCCACAGCCACACATCTTTAAATGGGTACCTGACTTAAGTTGGGGAAGTAAAGGCGGCCGGGCATCGTGCTAACCACACAGAAACAGATGAATTCTACACTTCATTTGCCCTGTTTGGGCTAAGGGAACTTTACTTTATACAATGACCAATCGCAGCACAGCTCACCTATACTTCCCAGCGATATACAGACCACAAAGACATAAGAACACACCCACAAAGGCGATGTTGATTCTTATGTCCAGGGTCAGCTGACCTGGCAATGCCTCAAGGAGCAGCTCAGAAAACCTCGCAGTGTAAGATGACAGCAGCGTACCATTTGAGATGACCATGGAACTTGCCTCCAGTCTCAGATTAGCAATGAAGATAAATAGGGAACATAAGGAGCTGTGCAACAACATTATCATAGCCATGACATTTTTGTAACTTCTGTGCCTTGACATCTGTGAATGTAATTTTAAAAAAAAATATTACTACAAATTACATGTTTCATGTTGGGGATAGAGTCAATCCTACAATGGCAAAATTTAATCTGTGGCAAAATAAGGAGAGCAATGGAAAGTGGACTCGTTTCCATGAGCTTATAACAAGTTCTGATGATAAATTCAGAAATGTATAACACAGCATTAAGAAAATTTTTAAGTGGGCCTGAAAGAAGGCTTTCCAGATTTAAACAAGAATGTTGAATGGAAAAGCTAACAGTTCAAAATAAGCACAGCACACATGACAGATGTAGAAGAAGAGCAATAATTGTTGGAATTAGCCTCAGACGGATTCTTGTAAGGAGTGTACTTTAACATCATTATGTTTATGAATTCAACATGTGTAAAAAAAAAAAGTCCTGAAGTTAAAATAATCAACCAGGGGACATAAACAATTTTATTATTCTCATTGATTATAATGAATGTTATTTTTAATAAAACTTAATTTTATTACGAATGAATTAATTTTTTTTTCATTTATTATTTGTTTATGTACTAAAAAAAAAACTGAGAGCATTTTATTTGGAGGGGTCCTTAATATTACAAAAAATAAGAAGGGTGTATGTGAAAAGTTTGGAAAACACTGAAAGTCAGGATTGTGTAAAATCAAAGAAATTTTCTAAACCCTAAAGAAAAAAAAAACATCTTAAAAAGAACATGGTTGACAATTAATATTTTTTAGTTCAGTTAAGACATACAACCTGGATAGAGTCAATAGCAGTGATGTCCCTTTGAGAAAAATTTGCGAGTTTCTGGTGTTGTGTTTCATCTAGCTGGCTCAGGAGTGTTGAATCTTGGTCATATAAGTAGTCCCTGACTTTGAATTCACATGTTTTACATAGAGAATACAGATGTTCTAAATAGTCTTTGTACATGTCAACTTCTTGGTCATAATCAACCTATAAAACAGGATTATTAGACAGCTTATAGCAAAACCATCTCAAACTTAAATTTTTTTTTTATCCAATTGAATAATTAGAGGGGAAAA
Source organism: Bulinus truncatus (assembly GCA_021962125.1). Taxonomy (NCBI): domain Eukaryota; kingdom Metazoa; phylum Mollusca; class Gastropoda; family Planorbidae; genus Bulinus; species Bulinus truncatus. The sequence goes on from JAGDYQ010000021.1 coordinate 8,592,215, forward strand.
TCTACAGCTGGGGTTGACACTAGTCATGTAAAATTTTCACTTTTTTTTTTTTTTTTACAAATTTATCAGCTCAAAGTACTCTCCCATTAATGTGATTGAAACTTTAAGTTCATCATTATCACTTTTTCTTTTAAAAAAAAAATAATAAAAGGTAACACAGAAACATATACATTTAAATTTTTTAAGTATAGATATTCGACATAATATGGATTACCTCATGAAAAGGGGTAAAGGTTGCTAACTGACGAACTTTCATGACTTGATTCTTGCTACATGACTCACACAATAATGACTGCACTCCCCCCGAGTCCATGGGTGTACACAATGTTTTAGTCTTGTAGTCTTTCACATTGTATTGCTCGCTCAATTCTTTATTGTAGTCTCCTTCCTGGTGAATTGGATTTAACAGTGAGAAAATTTGTGTTAAGCATTGTTATCATTGGTTTAATTTTATCTTAAATTTTTTATCAATTGAAAGGTCAAATTTACTTAATAATTTACATCTTTTTAATAACTTTTTATAAGTCTACACTTTTCAGTTATTATTTAATGACCATAAATGTCTTACCAAGGCACAATAGTAGATAATGAAATGAAACTTAAGTCATATTAAACAAATATTGTGTATTCTACACATCTGAGGAATTGCATGTTCTAAGCCAAGAGGCTCCTCTTTGATAACATAGTATTTGTAAATGGATGTAACAATATTTTTATCATAAAAGGATTAATGGTTTTGGCACCAACCGCCTGCACAGTATGCAGTGTCGTATTATTTTTAACCTGACTAAGATATGACCCAGTTTTTATGGCTTTTCTTTATGTTTAGCACTTAAAGGATGGGTAATGGAGATCATACTTATTAATATTACTCCAAAAGTTTCTAGTATAGAAATAAATTTTGTGTAATCTACTTAAATTTTTTTTTGTAAGGTATTGTTTCAGTTTATTAAATCTTTTGTTCATGTCCAATTGTCCATTAACATAAGTCATCCATTACTACATGTATAACTTTGTAGGTTAAATTCATTAATTCTTTTCTGACATCCCTTAAGCAGTGTTAAGTTTGATTGGGATTATTAAACTAAGTGTGGGGCCGTGATATTCTTCACCATTTATTATACCTAAAATGAAATCAATACTAATATAAATTAATGAAAGAGTTTATCAACAATAAAAGTGCTACTCAAAGCAAGCAAAAACTGTGAAAGAATTTGACTGGAACTTAAAATGTTACCTCTGTAAAACCATTATACTGTTTGCAAGAAGAGCATGTCCAAGACTGTTTGTCTGCTTTCTGAATTTCGGAATTCTCATTGCAAAACCAACAGTTGACAGTAATTTCAGAGCTGAATATATTACTAATCATTCTTTAGCTGTAATTATAAAAATGTATAAAATCATTAAAAATGTATTAAAATACTAGGACATCTTCATAAATGTATGCACGACTCAATAATGACAGTAATAGTATTGATCTATTTCTTTTCTGTTTTTTTTGTCTATAATAAGAAAAGCATTCTCCTGTATTTTTTTATTATAAACAGAATTATAAGAACCAGCAGTGTCATTATAGTTATGGGATGGGGAGGGGCCCGGTCATGACAATGATTATTGCAAGAGGGCCATGTCATAAAACATTTTGTTGTAATGCCCTAAAGTTTTTAATGATGCCACTGATAAGAATCCATTATTACAGCTGACTGTCTCGTTTTGTTCTTTCAGCTATAGTTCCAGCCTCGTAGCCAGGGGGCGGGCGTGCCCCCCAGGTGTGGAGTGCCCCCCCGCTTAAAAAAGAAGAAAAAGAGGAAAAAATAAAGAAAAAGCAAAGGTGCCCCCTTGCTGGGTATTGGTGCCTCCCTGCTTACTTTGACCTAGCTACGGGCCTGTATAGTTCCCTTCTTTTATGTAAGTTCAATTTCTTAACCATTTCTCTTCATTTTAACAGCATTCATTCTATAAATGGTTTTGGGTATATATTTATTGACAACAAAAGAACAAAATATATGAATGTAACTCCAAAATACAAGTACAGATAAATGTTTTCTCACTAGTTCTATCAGAATACTGATAACTGAAACTGTTTTGATGTCATAATGATCTTTTTTTTTTGAAGACGTAATTTGCTGAATTCTAAATACATAAGGGAAGCCAAAACAACAGTTTGTCGATGAACAACAGCGCAAATGGGTCCAGGACCATGTCCTTGTTACTCCTTGTATAATATAACATATAGATTGTCATATATAAACATAAACACAGACTCAAAGAGGGCAAGCCTTTTACTTTTAGCAACTTATGTTGAAAAGATCAATTGCTCATGGTGGATATTTCTGTCTTAATAGTGCTCTGTAATGGTTAAACAAGCCCCACACAACATAAATTGATGACTTACAATCAGTGATATTTACGTTAACAAGAATAAGAACGAAAATTATTGAAATTCGTTAACGATAACGAAAATAAGAACAAAAATTTTTTTTGAGAACGGTAATAGAATAGAAATAAAAATTAATTTTCATGAATAGAATAGTAATAATAACGAAAATTATTATTGAACGAATATCGCGTGGAATATGTTCCGCCATTTGCGCCAAATTCCGTGTTTTCGTGTTGACGCATTCGTCCAGTCATTTCCGTCAAAATCCGTAATTTGTATTGTAGTAAAAGGCGCTTAAGAATCGCATTTCTTCATGATCGGTTACTTCCGGTTCAAAAACTTTCGCCGGTTTATTTATTCGATTTATATTTGTTTTGGACGAGTAAAGTTTGTTTTTGAGGACAATGAGTTCATTATCAAAGATGTTAGCTGGAAGAAAGAAGGAGAGTCTGGTGTGGGATTACTTTACATATATGGAGCAGGAAGGGAAAGTGAAATGTAAAGTTGTTATTGAGAAGACTAATAGCGAGTGTGGTGCTTTGTTGGCGGGTAAAAACAGTACAAATATGCTGTCGCATCTCCGCAGATTACATAAGCAGGAGTATGAGCAGTATGTTAAAGCAACCGAGGCGAGACCATTAAAGACAAAACCAAAGAAAACGACGGTCTGCAAAAATGCGACTCAGACATTGGCTGATTGCGTTCAACGTAAAATCGTATCCTGGTCAACAAAGTCGCAGGAGTATCAACAGCGTTTGTCCAGTGTGATGGGCATGTTGATAGACACCTGCTATCCGGTCACAGTGGTTGACAAGCCGTCATTCAGACACATGATTAAAACACTTGATCCAAAGTTCCTTCTTCCTGGTTAGTTTTTTAAGTGTTAAGTACTTAGCAGTTCATAAATTCATAATTTCATATTCTTTATGAACAGCTTTATACATAGCTTATATCTTATACATATCTTAGTTTCTGGCTTGGCTGTAATTTTTTTTTAAAGTTAACTATGGACTTTGTCAAATAAACAATGTCACAATATTAGCCACCACTGTTCTTTAAGATATTTATGTTTATTGCTTTCTAGCGTCGTCGACAATGAACAAGAAATTTACTGAACAGTTCACTCTGAAGTCGGTTTGCATAAGGGCCTTACTTGATCGAGCACGCTGGATAACCATATGCCTTGATGGATGGTCGAAGCCAGGATTGTCATCTTCATACGTTGGAATTTCAGCATGTTTTTTTGACCCAGAAACGTCTACTCCGATTCATGCTTTTTTTAATTTGACCGAGATTGAACATCCTCACACCGATGAAAGACTGGCAGCATGTCTTGACAGCAGTCTCACATTATGGAATATAGCTCCTGAGAAAGTTTTATTGGTCATATGCGATAATGGAACAAATATAGTAAAGGCTGTTACCATATTGCAAAAGAAGCACCAGGTAATGCAGCATTTTACTTCATTTCCATTTCCGAATAATTGTGGATTTTGTTTTTGTGTTTATAAATTTTGTGATCAGCTTAAGTGGTAAAGTACTTCTTCTTTTGGTGATAGATTCTTTTGTTTTCGTGGTCAATTTACTCACAAAAATTTCAGTATTGATTATTGAACTGATGAAATGGAAAAAATCTGGGTTCATAGTAAATTGTAGATAATTGTTCAAGGTTATATGTTCGTCTTATTTCAGGATGAAGAAGTTGAAACCAGTAACACTTCAGAAAGTTCAGATGGTGATGATGGCCATGCTCCTGAGAATATAAACGAGGAAGACAAACTTGATCTTCCAGAACACGTGCCGCTAAGACGGCTGGCATGTTTGGCACATACTTTACAGCTCATAATCAAACCAGTTTACAGCCATTACGATGTCCTGCTAGCCAAGACTCGTAATCTTGTCAGTCGCATCAGAAAATCAGGTGCTGCTACAGAGAAGTTAATAAAGATTTGTGGAAAAACAGTTATTTCTGACTGTGTCACAAGGTGGAGCAGCACCTATACCATGATCAAACGTTTAATCACAATCAAGAACGCAGTTAACAAGATTCTGACTGGCCTTGGTAAGGAATGTATCTTGTAATTCTTTGTAAAATATTACTTTTGTTTGTTCTGTAACTTCTGTCTTTTTTGTTTGTTCTGACATTTTGTAAATTCCATCATTGTGATTTCAAGTTTTAAACTAAAATTTATGCTTGACAAACTGGGAAACAGACTTTCTTTTGGGTAATCTCCCATTGAAGTTTTATCTTTCTGGCTTATTGCAGGCATGGATTCCTTGCTTCCAAGTGAATGGCTGAGGCTTGAAGAGGTTGTCATCCTGCTGGAACCATTTGCGGTACAGACGGATATTCTGCAGTCCGACACCCAATCACTGTCTACTATCATCCCATCACTGGTAAATCTGGAATGTCATCTTGAACAGTCCCCAGCACCGAAGATCCTAACAAGCAAGCTTCTGCGTGATTTTAGAAGCAGATTTGAATTCATTTTTAATCCTGAATGTATCAGTTTTAATCCTTTGCCTGCTGCTGCATGCCTACTTGATCCTAGCCTTGCTGATGTTCTTTTCTCACCTGACTTGTCACCACTTTTAAATGCAGCAAAAATGATCATCTATACACTAATTGGTTCAGAGTCATCCTCATCTTCATCTGAGATTCCATTGGAACCTGGTTTATCTTCAACTCCTCCAGCACTGCAAAGGTTCAAGTTTCTCGCTACCCGGCTTGTTGAAAATGCCTTAACTTCATCACCAACTGCGTCTAGAAGTCAGGACACTGTACAATGTCAGTTGAATCGGTATATAACAGACACTACAGACAGGAATACTTGTACAACGACAACGGATTCTCTGGTATTCTGGCACAACAGAAAAGCAACTTACAGCAAACTGTCAAAAATCGCTGAGGATTTGTTAACGGCACCTGCTTCGCAGGCATACATAGAACGAATCTTTTCTATGTGTGGAATGTTAACCACTGGGAGGCGAAATAGAATGCAAAAATTCCTTGAAATGAGGGTCTTTTTGAAATTAAACAAGAACATTGCTCAACTGTGATAAACTTGTTCTTATTTTATCACTGATAACTCAAACTGTTGGAACATAGTGTCTGATGACCAGCTGACTCATTTTTAATTTCTTATGTAGATAATGTTGATTGTAAAAATGTAGAACTTGATAGTTGATACTCGATAGCAGCAACTATCTATATGATAGCTATAAAGTGTTTTATTGAAATAAAGTTGTTATGAATATTCAAATTCGTGAAGTTCGACTGTTTGGCCCTTGATTATGAAAATAACAATTGAAAATATTTCAGAACTTGAATAAGAATAATAATTTAAAATAATTTCAGAACTTGAATAAGAATTGAAATTATTTCAGAACTTGAATAAGAATAAGAATAGAAATTAATTACAGCGAATAGAATAAAAATAAGAATTGAAATTATTTCAGAACTTGAATAAGAATAGAAATTAATTACAGCGAATAGAATAAAAATAAAAATTATTTTTAGAACTGAAATATCACTGCTTACAATTCTCTGCTTGTCAAACTCAACTATTTACAGGACAAACATTAATAATGATTAGGCCTAATGGATAAGCCCTAATTAAACTAAACATATTATTAAATGTATTAATTAATAGCAACACATCAAAATTCTAGCTCCCAAGCCGGAGAAGCCCCGCCCTGCACACTTACATCGACTTTATATTGAGAATAAATGTAAATAATAAAAAGTTAAAAATAATAGAAAAGGTAGGGCTAACCTAAATTTAAAAAAAGGTCGAAGTCTTTTTTTTAAGCAGCTAGTAACAGAATAAAATGTATCTTATCTATGATGAGCTAACGTTCAAATTAATAAGAATCCATAAGTACGAATTAAAGATGAAAGATATTTAGCTTTACTAATATGATAATGTTGCAATTGTAACTATCCCGTTATTGGGTAAAAAAAAAACAACAACATAATAAACAAATGTTTGATACTCGTGTCTATGGCAGTCAATGCTATGATTCCAGCCATATACCGGCGAACTAATTTTTATCAGCAGTACACAAGAGCTCGTTTTCTGTCATAATTCGCTTGGTAAAATTAATTTTCTAAATTCTATATTTCTTTAGTGAGAAAGAAAACTGCACGTAGCTCTTTTTAAAATTTTAAGTTATTGAAAAGGCATTTTTAATTTTTATTTTACTAGTAATACTAGTATTTTATTTTGAATTCATTAAAAAGGTTTGCTTTACATTTTTACTTTCGTTTCTCCCTTTAATGTTTTTTAACTTTTTAATGATAAATTTAATCTCAACATGGCATCCAACACAGACGATTCTAGTAAACCTCAGTTTGTTTTACAAAGTCAGATTTCTCAAGACAGTTTACAAATGAGTCAGGATAAATCCACTGGAGTTCCTCTTGGTGACTTTGTTTTGCAGTTGGAAGACTATTCACCAACGGTAATTTTAAAATAAATGTCCAATGTAATTGATTGTTATGTTACATGTAAAATTATGTACACAGTCAGAAATTAGTAAATATTTGGTGTCATAGTCTTTTCATCAATAGTGTACCCAAAATTATATTAAGAGTTCTCTAATATAACATCAGTTTTATAGCTTACTTAAATGTCTCCACTAAATGCTGAATGAAGGCTGGTCTATTGGCATTGCGTACAATAGTTTGTCATAGTGTCTACGTTCATAAAAAAATTGTGGGCCCAATTCATAAAAAGGCTTGTCCTTAAAAAAATTGTGGGCCCAATTTATAAAAAGGCTATGTCCACAAAAAAACCCCAGCCGGGATTAGATATTTCTGGTCATCATCAAAACTCATTTCATGTATTTTATCCATGCTTTCACCACCATGGGTTAAACTTAAAATTATGCTGTTAAACCCTATTGTATAATATGCACTTCTATATTTTTAAATTAAAAATAAATACAACTATGTGTGGCTTTAATTATTATGCAGTTATCTTTTTGTGTAAATTTAACATTTGACCTGTATTTTCTTTAATTAGTTCATTTTGCTAAATGTTTATATTGAGTACAGTAATAAACAAGATCGTACATCATAAATGTTCATATTATTTGGCTTGTACAGATAATAAATTGTGTTACTATGCCTTGTTGAAATGTGTATATTACGGCATATTAGTAATAATACTGTTATTTATTTTTAAAATACAATATTTTCAGATTCCAGATTCAGTAACAGCATATTACCTGAATCGGGCTGGGTTTGATACTAGTGACCCACGACTGTAAGTATAATTTTTTCAAACCTTTATTGCTTACTATTTGACATTTAGTAAATTTCAATATTTTAATTCATTTTGTTTTAACTGATAAATAATTGTTATTCTTTGTATAAAATAATAGAACGTTTGGTTAGGTGCTAAAAAAAAAGGATATTTGCTTTAAATGCTAAGCTTGTTTTTTTCCCTTTAATTTTGCCTATGATTCCAAGTAATTGTTATTTAAAATTTTTAATTATTTCTTTTTTATTTTCTTGTTAGCTGTTGAAAAACTTTTCAATAAGGAAATAATAATACCAAATTTTCAGCAGTTAATGCAAATTGTTAACCTGTCTGTTTACTGTTCTTTAGCACAAGGCTGATCTCACTGGCAGCTCAAAAGTTTATATCTGACATAGCTAATGATGCACTGCAACATTCTAAAATGAGAGCCTCAGGACAAAGTGCTAAGAAACAGGGAAAGGTATCATGTTCTTATCATTCACTTATAAATTTGAGCAGATACTTCATTTACCTAATATATCTAATACATAATCGTCTAACCTAGGCGTGTGCCGTGTGTCTCCCTCGCTGTAAAGAAGGTCAATTATAAGGAGTCAACTAATCACTGTATTAGTTAACTCGTTTGTTTTTTTTTATAATTATTTTGTTGCAGATTTCTTTTATATCGCAGGTAGCAGCCAGCCTCAGCAGGCTTTTCAACTAGTTGATAGATAATATGGTGTGTTTGTGGGCAGTGCCATGCTTAGGTATTTGGGGACCTTCGGCAAAAGTGTCTGACAGGGCCATCTCTGCACCAGATTTAATAGATATTAATAATGGAAGATGCCCTATCGGGGGTGGTGCTCTGATCGTAGGCATGACCCTGCATAGTGCAGTTTTTCTGTTTGAGCCAAAGGGATACCTTCGCTATTTTTTTCCCTGTGATGCATTATTAGCCATTGCATCCTGTGTTGTATTAACCAAAACAAAAGGGCCAATTTTAAGTGATTACAGGTTTCTGATAATGGGTGTAAGCAATGTTTAGAATTCGCAACCCACATTCACTACCCCTTTCTACACACAGGTTTAACATTCATTTCCTCTCCCTTAGTAAGTGACCCATCTTTGACTGATAAGCTCCCTACCTACTTAGGTTGTTTCTCACCTTCATAACAAATACATATCCCCCCTCCCCTCATCCTTTTACAGACGTTAGATTTTCGCTGAGAATATCTAGTTACGAGAGGGTTACGGTCCTGACAGGCTTAGGGGCTAGATGTAGTTTGTTCGTTGAGGTGCAGTGTGGATAGTCTGGTAGAATAGTCGCTTGTAGCTGACATGTATCTTAGTAGTCTTTGAAGACAGAGTTAGATATAGCAGTTTATACAGATTGTTTAAGGTGGTCCATGGGGCATTTAAGGTTTCTGCTAGTTGTTTTTTCTACCATTTTTATTTTTTAAGCTACACTAACCATTTTTGGCACATGCATACAACATACAATTAATGAATAAAGAAATAAAAAAAATATGTAAAAATTTATTTAAAAATGTATTTTGTGACTTTTTTGGGTAAAAAAGTGTAATTTTAAGACATATTTTCAAAGAACCAATTTTTAAAATCTATTGTAGATATCATAAAATAACTTTGCACAAATGTTAATGAGTGTGTTTCAAACAAACGTCCTTTTTTTTTTTTTTTTTTGGAAATATTAAATAGAATTTTTTTTATAATTTTTTTCTTACCTACCCCCCCCCCCCCAAATTAACTTTTTTGAGAAAAAAAATACTGTAGTCATTAGTATCAACATATACCTACAATAGTTGGCTGCCAGTATATGTTGTGTGATCCTTTCTTATGAATTTAAAATATTTGGTGAGCCTAACAAATCTAACGCAACAGAGTATTTGGACGGATGTCACATACTTGCTGTTGAGTAAACTGTCGCCATTTTGATGAAGCTGTTTTAGATTTTTGTAAATGCTATCAAATGCAGTTACATTGACAGTTACTATTCTAACAAAATATTAGTAATTAAATTATTAAGAGTTATGATGCGGCTACAGTTATTCTCAAAGTTTCAGAGTATTTTTGTTATTTATGTGTATTAAAATAATCAAAATATGTTCACTGCCATTAGAAAAATCTAATTTAGCTAACAATAATTGAATAAATAGTTTGCTTGATATTTTTGTTACTTTTTCTACTTACCTTATGAAAGCAAATGACAGTGGTAAATAAAATATGTTCATGTTTTTTTTTTCATACTTTGTATAACACACTTAAATTTTATCAATTTATATTAGCGAAGAACAGATTTTTAATAATAAGCAAAGCTTTTGTTTTAGATCTTCTGATTACATACTCCATTTTTATTAATTTAGAAAGGGGGACTGTCTAATTATATTATTTAATCTAATCATATTTTGCATTTGTTACATTATATGATTTGCTTTTATAAGTTTCTTTCCTTAAATTTATATTTTAATGCTATATATTCTGTAGGACAAGAAAATGACCCTTCAGATGGAAGATCTGACTCCAGCCCTTGCAGAATATGGTATTAATGTTAAAAAACCTGTTTACTTTGTATAGTAGTATGTTTTTTTTTTTTGTTTTTTTCTAGCAAGTGGTTAAAAGTAGACATTTAGTGGACCAGATCAAGAACGGGCTAAAAAAATGTTAATCTGTAAATAAACCTTAAAATTACGGTAGGATGTTATAGTATATTATGGTAATTGAATTTTTAAAAGAATCTGCATTATTTAGTGTCTCTCAAGAACAGTGATCTGAATTTGCTGCAGAGTATACTTTGAACTGGGTTGGTTTTAAATGACGTATGTAAGATATTAGAAACATTTATTTAGCTTCTCTTATTACTTTTTTTAAGGATTTAAAATTACTGGATGGGTAATAATCTTGAATTTAAATATTTAAAGATATTTTTCAATCTGTTTCTTAATTGCTTGATTTTTTAAACTTTGTTTATTATTATGAGTTTGTTGAAAAAATTGTGCGATATGGAATTCAAAATCTTTTTTTTATGTTAATTAGAGTTTATAGTAAATACAATATGAATATTGTTTTTTTTTCTCCTGCTGTAATGCAATACTCAGTCGCATTAATGTCAAAATGTGTCAAGCCATTACAGCCATTTTTAATAAAGTTATGCATTTATTATTATTTTTTTAATATTCCATAGTAATTCCTGTCAGCAGTTAATATCTCATTATAGCTGTTTAAGAAAACTTGTATATATTATAAATCATTTCATGATTCATTTTTGTTATTGTCCTTTTATTTCCATTTATTTTTTTCTTATAATGTTTGGAAAGAAAAAATTTCTCCTGCTGTTCCTTTAATAAATTAATTGTTCAATGAAATAAAAAACTTGTTATGTTTACTGTTTTGCCAAATCAAGTATTATAAAAAATATTAGCTGGAAAAAAATATTTTGATATGTCTTGCCTCCATTTAGCTGCAGAGTATTAAAATTAATACATGTGCTTTAATAATCCAGACTTGTGTCACTTAGCAACTGCTATGCAACTGAAGAGTTTAAGGCCTTAAGCAGGCAGTTTTCAAAACTCAAAAGAAGTATTTAGGACTACTGTTTTCCCCTAGAAATGGTGCTTTGATTTGTGGCTGTAATTCAGTCACTGTTTATATCACGACATAGAGAATTGTATGTGAAAGTCACTTTTGACAGAATGGTGCAGCAGTAATGCACACATTAAGTTGAAAAAATATACTACTTTTGTGTGAAGAATATTCTAAAGTGACCTCCTGTTGATTTGTTTACAGCTTCAATTCCTAAAATCCTGCTGTCACATGTGTTTGCCTTCAGCAAGCTACAAAGATGGATCAGCCTTTTTTTTTTTTATTAATCCTTGATTATTGATTTTTTTTAAAGCATTAGCCTTATCTCTGGTGGGTTGTTTCCCCTGGAGACATTAATCTGCATAGTTTAGTGAGATGAATAGTATGTGCTTTGGTTCTTGGAACATTTTTACTAATAAACAATTGTTGGGTGGGCTGCTAAGCAGCATAATATGTCTACAAAAAATTTGTTCAGGTTATGTTAACTTGAAACTTTACTTTTACTATTGATTAAGTTGAAACTTTACTTTTACTATTGGTAATAGTTTGGAAGAGATAGTTGTAATTTCTCTTTTTTAATCATGTTCCATATTTAAGTCCTAAATTAGATCAGGCAAATGAAACTCTACTATTTTAAACTTTTTTTTATCACTCAAAGAATTCTGGGTGTAATGTTACAATTGTGATAGATATTTCTAATGATTAACATATTTCCTGAACAACGAACAAGTGGTGTTCTTGAAGTTGGGGATGGCTGAGTTTACTAACCCAGGTTAGTGGGGACAGATGGTCTGTGGTAAAGCGCTCGACTGTCAAGCACTGGTTCGATCTTCAGTGTGGTCCAATTGATATTTCAGATCATGGCTTAAGTCCCCACTATATCTCCTGTGGTGCCTCCATGGCCATTGCATGATCGGCTATGGTGGGCATGAAAGGAGGGCACTGCAAAAACCATCCCATCAGTGGTTTATAGGATCTAAAGAGATTTCATCTCACCTTATAGGGACTTCCACACACACTGACCCAGGTCATGTCCCTGAGTGAGGTCCCACGTTTGGGCATTTACTTTTGTTGCATTACTATAAAAAATCTAAATGCTTGCGTTAGATCAACCTGATACTCAACCGAGGCCATGTGGGATACAAACTGGCATCAAATTCTTTCTTCATAGATTATTCAAGATTAAAACAATTTTATTGAAAAGAAGTGAAGATAAAGTAATGGAAGAAGGGCACAGAGTCACAGTTTATTTCTCAATTTAATCTCTATAGTTTTGGCAGCTTTTTTTGACAATTTCTCTCATAAGATATTCATAGACAGAGTTACAGTTTATTTCTCAATTTAATCTCTATAGTTTTGGCAGCTTTTTTTGACAATTTCTCTCATAAGATATTCATAGACAGAGTCACAGTTTATTTCTCAATTTAATCTCTATAGTTTTGGCAGCTTTTTTTGACAATTTCTCTCTCATAAGATATTCATAGACAGAGTCACAGTTTATTTCTCAATTTAATCTCTATAGTTTTGGCAGCTTTTTTTGACAATTTCTCTCATAAGATATTCATAGACAGAGTCACAGTTTATTTCTCAATTTAATCTCTATAGTTTTGGCAGCTTTTTTTGACAATTTCTCTCTCATAAGATATTCATAGACAGAGTTACAGTTTATTTCTCAATTTAATCTCTATAGTTTTGGCAGCTTTTTTTGACAATTTCTCTCTCGTAAGATATTCATAGACAGAGTCACAGTTTATTTCTCAATTTAATCTCTATAGTTTTGGCAGCTTTTTTTGACAATTTCTCTCTCATAAGATATTCATAGACAGAGTCACAGTTTATTTCTCAATTTAATCTCTATAGTTTTGGCAGCTTTTTTTGACAATTTCTCTCATAAGATATTCATAGACAGAGTTACAGTTTATTTCTCAATTTAATCTCTATAGTTTTGGCAGCTTTTTTTGACAATTTCTCTCATAAGATATTCATAGACTGAGTTACAGTTTATTTCTCAATTTAATCTCTATAGTTTTGGCAGCTTTTTTTGACAATTTCTCTCATAAGATATTCATAGACAGAGTCACAGTTTATTTCTCAATTTAATCTCTATAGTTTTGGCAGCTTTTTTTGACAATTTCTCTCTCATAAGATATTCATAGACAGAGTCACAGTTTATTTCTCAATTTAATCTCTATAGTTTCGGCAGCTTTTTTTGACAATTTCTCTCTCATAAGATATTTATAGACAAGAGTTACACACCTTAATTCACTGAAATGACTTTTATTATATTTTTCACTGTAAATAACCCAGTTCATCATTATTATTGTTAATTCAATTGTTTGTTCCCTTATATGTCCTCTCCCACTGTACAATCTCTAGAGACCCATTTCATGGACATGTGCATTACTGGCAAATTAAGTTACATTGAGCATCTTCATGTATGGTACCAATTAAAACAATAATAAATCCTGCATGGACTAATTAACTAGGGATATGATATTAAATGCTCATTTGATAATCGTAGCAACCAACCTGGCACAACGTACGTTTGTGATGTATTTTCTGTTAGTGAAAATGGCCAAATAAATTTCATTATCTTACAAGTCCAAGAAAGATGTTTATCTCATGTTGCTATAAATTACTATTGGGACAGTTTGTAAAGCACCTTTTCTACATCCTCCCCAAAGCAGAGGGCGCAGAAAATAAAAACTGACACTATTAGATTGAATGACTTTTTTTAATGATAATCTTTATAATTTTCTGGTCCACAAGGACGTATAAATACACGCATATTTGTTAACTTTAGTTTGGTCAATCAGACTTGATACAATGGATGCAATACACAATAATAAAACAAAAAAAAAAAATAATTCATAATCTTATAAATCTTTAATTGCAACTTTTTTTTTCTAACCAATAATGTAACACATCACAGTAAAAATACATCAAGACTGATATGTAGACCACTTTGAAGACTATTAAATTCATCTGTTATGGGACTAGTCTTTATATGGCAGTAGAAATACTTATAACCAATATATGTTGCAAATAGCTTCAATGGTTGCTAAACTTTATCCACTAAAAGTCGACCAAATTTTAATTTTACTATGGGGTTATTCTTACGAAAAATGTGGGCATGCAAAAATTATTAAAGTAGAGATTTCCAAGATGATATGTTCACTTGTTTGTGGGTAGCAACCGCATACTAAGAAGTTTTGGAGCTAACACAATGCCTAGCTGTCTTTCCTTTATCTGACTTGTGTCAGATAACACATTTTTAAGGTGGACATCAAACCCAAGAAAGATCCTTTAACTCACAGGGACTCAGGCCAATAGTTGTGCACTTTACTACACTGCCGAGAGTATACCTTAATTCTAACTAGGCGATGTCGTGAATTGGGTATAACAGCAGCAGTAACTATCAATGCAGCAAAAAAATTCATTTTACACCTTAAAATGCCTTCATCTATATAATACATAAAATTTGAAAATTAAAAGACTACCGGTAACACGTAAAAATACATAGCAATCTTATCTCTTATAAATAAATGAACACAGAATATCAATTCAATTACAAAAAAACAAAGCAATAAACCATGACAGACAAGAAAACCATATATCTTTGATAGCATGTGACATTATCTGGAGTAAAAATGAGCACATTATGATGGAAAATACACAGTAATTGGGATGCTGGCAAATCAATGTACCACATGTAATTTATGTGGTACTTATATTTGTTAATTCAATTAGAACCTTACTCTCACATATAACCATGAACATATCTTAAAAAGTATTGTGAAGTTATTCATTATATTAAACCAGTGTGAATGATCCTTTTTCATATTCACTCATTATAAAATCTTTCGGCTAAAAAGTGAGAAAAGACATGGGCATCATGTATAATATATAATACTGATCAACAGAAATATATACAACAATGTTTATAGCATTGGAACTGAAGGAACAAATGACTTAAATCTGATCAAAATAAAATCTGGTAGGACAAAAATCACATTCAAAGTAAATGACCAAACAGAAAAAAAGTGGTAATTGATTTTATATGTCGTGCTGGTCTGTTGAAACAGCTAATGCTAAAAGATTTTACTTCATTATATGAAAATAACTACACTTGTTTTTCATGTGAATTACCTTTACTAAGACTAAAAGTTCTTCCATTTTGTATTTACAGTAGATATGCATACATATTCTTTTACAATAAATACACTAAACCGCCTTTTTTTTTAAATAAAGATAAAAAATGATTTAGTAAGCCTTTCTGAAAATCAATATTGTTTTCTTGTTATATAAATAGTTCTGTTTAAATGTGATATTTATAGTTCTTCAATCCTAAAAGAAACCTGAGCTTGCTATAGTATCAATTTTAATTAACAGTTAACATTTTATAGTTTAGGCAGACTGTAAAAATACTTCTAATCTTCTAAACAAAAAAAAAAAAACAATGAGTTAAATTAAAAATTGAATGACATTTAAAAAAGTTAAAAAACATTTTTTTTTCTATAAAAATTAATAGGATCTTGAAATATAGTGCTGAACGAATAGTACATTATAAATTGTGTTTTAAATAGCACCAATTTATTTGTCAAAAGTTGCTGCAGTATTAGAAATAAAACAAAAAAAATCAGTCAGTTCAGAGGAAGAGAATAACAAAATAAAAAATGATTAAAAACAAACATAAACTACATGTAGATTAAAATTTCACATGCGCACAATAAAAATTATCTAAAGCAAATAGCTTATCATTTTGAATTCTTTGGTTTTCACTTACAAATAATAATCAATTAATTAAAAATATTTCTGACCAATTTCAAGCATTAAAAAAAAATTATAATAATTTACATTAAGATATAACTGCAAATACAATTGAATGAAGGAATGTTTAAAATGAAGACCACACATATCACAATGTTAAGTGACTCATTGAAGGCAAGGTAAACGGATCAGCCAAATAAATGGCAATAATATATAAACTACCCATGACTAAGTTCAGCTGTGCCACACGGTGTGGGATAGTGCTCAGATTGCCCCTACGAAAATCTTTTTCTAAGCTGAATCCACACAAGATAGACACTGCAGGCAAGAGCATCCAAGGGGAGTGGTTAATGCCGGTAATGAGAAAAATTATGTAAGGTGCAAATAATAAAAAGCAAAACAGACAATATGAGCCGGTTTTCCCAAGGATTATGGCCACAGTTAATACTCCAGCCAAGCGATCATTTTCCATATCTCGGGTGTTGTTACTGTGCAGAATAGCTTCAGTATTTAGGGCTAGGGGGATGGCATAAATCAGAGGAGTAAGTGACAACTGACCCGTCTGGCTCAGGTAAGAGAACACAACTGTTAAAGGCCCAAATGTCAACACTATTAGAATATCTCCCAGGGCAATGTATTTTAAACCTAGTCCACCGGTGTAGAAAAAACTGCTTGACAGACCACAGAAGTATATAAGGGCCAAATGTTCCATTTTGGCAGGAGATAAAATGTTGAGCAGCACAAAACCGACACATCCTGCCACATAAAACATGGCACCCAATGTCACAACATCATTAGGTAGCAAGATGCTGTCCACCAAAGTTCTGTCATCACTTTTCTTGTTGTCAATGCCTTTGACAAAGTCAAAATACGTATTAACAAGGTTGCCTGCAGCATGGACGCACAAGGCGGTGGCAATGGCAGAAAAAAAAATGCCAATGTTGAAAACACCCTGAGTCTTGTAAGCCAGACAACTGCCAAGAGCTACAGGGGTGATGGACGCTGTAAATGACCATGGCCTCAGTGCGATGAGATACTTTGACACTGTCCCCTTTTTCACCGGAATGAACCTAAAATTTTCCAGGCCAGGTGATGCTTGCTTACACTTAATGTGATTATTGCTGCTTGACATAGTGCCCTCGAATATTGTAGATAATTCTGTGTTAAAAGTAACTTTTCTGTCAACTGATGGATTATTTGCAGGTGTGCCGAAATTTAAATTTGATTCTGAGGGTATCCAGTCGTCAGTCTGGGTAGCAGTTTCTGTGACAGGTAGTTGAATTTTTACCTTTGGAAAATAGAGAAAAAGACAGGTGTTATTGGTCAAACATAACTTGTTTTTGTTTTTTTTTATGTTTTTAATCATGTTTATAAATATTTTCACCATAAATATATAATGTCACAACATAATGTTAATACTTTTATATAAACCTTTTATTCATTTTTTACAAATTGTTCACTCACTTTTAGCTGAAATTCTGTTTGTTATTTTTTAATTTGATTTTTTTAAAAATGTGACATACTTTAAGCTTTGTTATCCCTCTGAGACCACTGTTAAGCTGCCAAACTTACATTCAAATTGACCATTTTAAAATTATTATGCTCTCTAACAATTTATGAAAGACTGTAATACAAGATAACTAAAGTAACCATTTTTCTTTTAAGGATGGAGAATATTAGAATGATAAAGATATCCGATTGTTTTGTAATTCATAAAGCATCAACTCATTATTGGATAAGGCAAATTAAATGTAAAAAAAAAAAATGCTCCTTTTCATAAGGTCAATTAATAGTTTGGTTAAAAAAAAAAGTTTGTTTTTTAAATTTTTATGAAAGCTAAGAAATCTCAATTCAGCATTCAGCTTACATGTGAAACTCTTGGCTGCCCGTAAGCACTGACAGTTTCTGAAACATCATTTTCCTGATGTTTTTTCTCTTTATTTAAATTCATTTTTTATGATGTGTGCTCCATGGGTTTTAGTTTCTTTGTCCCTTTATAATCTAGTAAAAAAATAATGAAAAAATCTGTATACTATTAGTATGTTTATGTTTTCTTTTAAATCAGCAACACTATGAGCTTAGTAACAAATAATACCAACGCACTGTCTCTGAAAACGTCTAAACGTACTACGTATTTTTTTTTTCGGGATATGTCTAGCAAACTTTGATGGTGTCAGTAAACAGAATGAACTCTTATGATTTAAAGTTATTTTCTTTTCGCGGGAAATTGCATAACCGAGCAATTTTTTCTGATTATATATTAGAATTGTAGCTATGTTTTATGTGGCGCGCTGGCAGAGTGGGTTAATCGCTTGGCCGTGACCCATTTTGGCTAACTATATGCGGGTTCGATTCCTCTCAGAGACATATTCTTTTTTTCAGGATTAGGGATAGGGTTAGGGTGTGGAGCAATATCTATTGATGGTCCCCGAAAAAAAAATACGGGAGACATATTTTTTTTTTCAGATTTTTTTTTCAGGATTACGGTTAGGGATAGGGTGTGGAGCAATATCTATTGATGGTCCCCGAAAAAAAAATATATCTCCGATTATTAACAGTAAATGACGTCATCAACGTCTGCAGTAAATAAGAGTTCTCATTCATTCTGTTTACTGCCGTCATATAAGTTTGCTAGACGTATCCCGAAAAAAAATATATGTAGTACGCTTAGACGTATCCGGAGCCAGTGCGTAATACCAAACTAAAAAATGTTAACAAATTAGTATGGTTATTATATATAGTCATGTTAATAAGGACAGTTTAGTTTAAAAGTAAATTTAGCTGAACATTAATTTCACTTTGCTCTTTTATTTGAAAAAAAAAAAACAATAAATAAGAATATATTTGTCCCAAAATTACAGTGTTAGACAATTTCTCAACAATCAGCTGTCTTATAAAAGCTTTTGACCATAAGCATGATTGATCTTTCAGCAATCACGATACAAAATTTTTTTTATTAATTTAAGCACACAGCGAACATGCAGGCATGAGGAGAGGAAGTGCACTCAGTGAATAGCACTAGGCACCTGACTCTATCAAGGTCATAGCATACTTTTCATTGTAATTGAAAAACCAGATGTTAAAGACACTATTGCATTTAAAGCATATTTAGCAGACATGGAAGGCTTTTGAACAGAAAAGTAGACTTATTATCATTCGAGTAATCAAAGTTTTGCCAGTGAAAATTGACAATACAGCATATTTTATTAATCTTAAAATTTAATGCCTATCATGCTAAGTTAATAACACTTATAGTAATTTATAGCTAGGCCCTATACATTCTTATGCATAAATGCAAACCAGGGATCGGATAAAGCATGGCAAGCTAGAAAATTTTGCGGGAGTCAAACAGTCTCCTTTTGACAGCTAATGAATTTCAGATTGAAGCAACAAGGCATCCACTTCTTTGTCATTTTCATTGTCGAAACCATCTCTCATTAAATAAATTGCTGTTCATTCTATTGACAGCTTTAATTACTTACTGTAATTGACTTTAATTACTTACTGTAATTGTGATGTTTAGCAACCAAATGATGGTGGATAAAACAGTGCACACAAAAACTCATCTGGCATTAACCCTTTCATATTTGATAAAAATCCCCTGTTATGCCCTAGCTTGGCTGATGCATATTCAGCAGCAACTTAGCAACTGATATAATATTTTTTTTAAGGATATTTCTTTTCGGTGAATAAACTCTCTAAACACTTGGAATATTGATTCACTTTTGGTATCAGTGGCTAAACTCTTGATTCATTTTTTCTTATTTTTATAAATCTCACATGTGCTAAAAGTATGGCTTCATTTCCTTGTCAAGATGTACTGAGAATACATAATTTTAAAAAAAATATCTTCATAAGGACAATTCAACTTTTTGAGCCATTTCATCGATTCTGTGTTGTTCCATACTATTACTGAGAGGAATATACTCAAAATAAAAAGCCGACTAGAGTAGAACAGTATATAAAAGTTCACTTCTTTTAAAACAGGCAATCTGTGAAATTGCCTTCAAAGATAACAGTGGAGAAAGAAAGAAGAGGGAGGGTGGAGTTAGATGGAATTACTTATTGGCTTCTAAAGAGAGAAAACCATTATTAAGTATATATTCAATGACAGAAATTTTTTTTAAAATAAGTGTTCCTATAACATTCGATGCGATTAAACAATCGGTAAGGTTTATTTTTTTTTAATGTACCTAAAAATTTTTTTTATATTATTAATAACTGAACAAAATTTTTTTTTCTCAAGCTTTCATCGCACCCTTGTTGTAACATGATACCCCCCCCCCCACTTTGAGAATCGCTTCTTTAAATGATCATATCACCAAAATCATTCATAATGAGCAACTGAAAATGTCATTCAACATGCATAATTACATACAGCCAAACCTTGGTGTATGAGTAATTTGGTTTGCAAAAAACAAACAAAATATTTGAACAAAATTTGCTTCTGCATGTGAGTGATGTTTTGCAAGGTGAGCAAAATTTGTTCATATAAATTCAAAATAAAAATTATAATAAGGTTCTACAGGCTGGGAATAAGATGCTTTTTTCTGTTGTAATTTATGCCCGATGGTTCTTCTGTCATTTTGTTGGTCTCATCTGTGAGAGAGTATAATGTTAACTTAAATATTGTAACTGTTGTCACATAGAAGAAACTGTGACAATGGAAAAAGAATACAATAAGTTAGAAGCAAACACATAACAATGATTCTGTTAATAAAAGCATAAGACGTCCAATGGCTATAGGTCTCAATGATTAGATTTGCTAATAACTTTATTTAAAAGTACAAAAAATCAGCGCAAATGTTATGATTACAATGCATAATTCATAAGAAAAATGTTAGTTTTATGGAACAATCATTTATGTGTCCATATATCCATATATATACATTTACATCTTTTTTGGAATACAAGCATGTCTTTGGAACAAATTATACTTATCAACACAGGTAAACTTATATTATCAATAATACTAATTTGGTAAAATCTTATTTTTGGGATAGAAATTAATTTTGATACTATTAATGATAAAATAAGATTTTACCTAATGCACTAAAGTAATATGGTAATTATTGAAAATTTCTTAAGTTGACTTAAGACGCCCATGAAATAAATGGTTCATTAACTTTAACATCCTAATGCAAGTCTTAATGTGAATTGAACAAAATTGTCAAAATGGTCCGAGATATAGCTTGCAAATTATCCGAAATTTCTTTTATAAACCATTTATCTTAATTTTGTAGGTATACTGTCATAAAAAAATTACCAATAATTGAGTATTGTCATTAAATTAGGCTATAGGATTTCTCATAATTTTCTGTTTATGGCTTAAATAAATTTTACCATGTCCATGCCATGACCAATAAAACGGTGAGCAATGCAACTGAAGCCAAGGCGAGATGTAATACTGCCTATGATACGGAACCTCCAATGTAAAATCTGTATAAAAAAAGGTGACTAACAATAATTTGTCAACAATAAAGTCTTGATACATCAGAATCAACAGTAAAATGCAAGGACAAAGTAATGCGAGTTGAGAGCGTGTTTACGGTGCGTTTCGAAAAAAAAAAAAATCCCACTTTTTAAAAAGACAATTCTGGTGCTGCCAACCTTTACTGGTGACAATTAGTGGCAATGGCAATAACTTAAATCTAGCCTGTTCTCCACAGTCGTATGAGTAAAGAATAAGATTTTCCACAATATACAGTTAATTAGGCCACACATACACACGCGCACGCACGCATGCACACACATATATATATATACATGGCCGTAGCCAGGAGGCAGGATTTTTTTTTGGGGGGAGGGAGGCTGTGCGGAGAGTTTTATATAAGAAAAAATTGGAACACAATGATAAAGAAGTATATTTTATAATAAAATTTGATTTTTAGAATTAATTTGGGGAGAGGGGAGCTGCAGCCCCTTAGCCCCCCACCCCTGGCTACGGCCTTGTATATATATATATATATATATATATATATATATATATATATATATATATATATATATATATACGAGGCCGTAAAAATACGAGGCCCCAAAATAAATTCCGAAAAAAAGTTTTATTATAAAATACACAGTTATTAAAATGCATAACGTAGACATTCTGTAAAAATAAATAAAGCAGTAGGGGAAAAAACTGGGAACAGCCCCCCCCCCTCCCAAACAAAATCCTGGCTAAGGTCTTATATATATATAATAAAAGATAATTCTGTATAGCCGTTCTTACGTTTCTAAAATGCCCAAGACTACATTTGGGGAAGAGACAAAAAAAAAGTGCCAAAGGGGACGATGAAGTGTAAAATTTACTGTTTCTGTAACCACGGAATAAGAAGGGATTGTGAGGTTAGCACAACGCCCAGTCGCTTTAACTTCCTTAATAATGCCAAGTTCCCATTTAGACCCATTTAAAGCTGGGTGGCCAAAATTTTACCGTGAAAAATTCAATTGGTTCTCACCGTTGACCGAACCCGGGACTCTCAGGTCGACAGTCAAGCGCTCTACACCGATCGGCCGTCCGTCACTGATGCAAGTAGGGTGATCTTTGAATTCCTATGAATAGTTTAATTTATCTTCGCTAATAAGTAATAAGTAATGACATATAGAGCTGTTCGCTGTTCATTTTATAAAACACCAGATCGGTAATAATTTGCACTGGAGGATTTTTGCCATTTGGGGCCGAGAGGATCGTCTAGTTTGCGTATGCAAAGTCTCTGATCACCAAAAAGGACAATAGATGACTGATAGCTGACAACCCTATGAGACACGTTTCACTTTTCTAAATAACGCCATTCTTGCCAGCCAGAGGTCACTGGCGGGCGGTGGGAGTGAAGGGGTGGGGGTAGACGGAGGAGCGGGGTGGGGGCAGAAAAACAGGTCGTGTAACTCGAGCCATTTTGATCTCCGTTGGATCCTCAGGCAGCCGAGGTCATTAGTTGAAGTATTCAAGGATTAGTCATTGATATCTGTTTTGATGTTGCAGACCTTGTTATAGTTGGCAATAGAGTCTTATATAGCCGAGCTCTTCCAAGTGAAGTATTTACGCACCCCCTTAGTGACGCCACTACTTTAAAGCAAAAAAAGTTTTACGAAGCATCCATAGACTCAGCGGCGTAGCGTGGGTATCGGCCGCCCAGGTCGGAAGACGATTTTGCCGCCCTCTCATTTAGGTTTTTCAATTTAATCTATACATTTTGCCTCCCCCCCCCCTAAAAGTAATAAAAAGTGCCGCCCAGTGCGGACCGCACCCACCGCCCCCCCCCTAGGTACGCCACTGCATAGACTTGTATCATATAAACATACTATTTGAATCGTGATATCATTGGATACAGCAGTGCCGACTTTAGGTATAGGCGATATAGGCAGCTGCCTAAGAGCGGCATTATTTCAAGGAGCGTCAAATTCCAGCAAATTAAAATAAAAAAATATAAAAATTAATAATAAAATAAATGAATTTGAGAAAGTGTAGAATTAAATAAGATCACAAAATTGCTTAGAATGGTGACAACAAATAAGTCACGTGGATTAACGTTCTATCTTAATTTATTACATCAATATTATGACATCACTATTTTCAAAATTATTTTCGTCTTTTGCATTTAACAAAATTTGATTCATATATAATGGAGGATCCTGCTAAATGGCCAGATATAAGTGATAATATTCGTTGTTTTCTAATTCAGCATATAAATCGTGAAGCGAAACTCTGGAAAGATGTATTAGAAAAAATAATATCTTTGGTCAGAGTACATGGAGTTCAAAATTTACCCCTGAGAGGGCAGTCTGATCGGTTATATACATCTCATAAAGGAAACTTTTTGAAATTTGTTAAAGTTATTGCAGACTTTGATCCGGTAATGAAAGAACATATAAGACGTTTTAAATCAGATGAGATTCATGACCATTATTTAGGAAAAAATATTCAGAATGAGATCATTCAACTGTTGAGTAAGGAGGTAAAACAGAAAGTGATAAATGATCTAAAATGCAAAATATTACGCTATAGTTCTCGATTGCACACCAGATGTCAGTCACAAAGAAAAGATGACAAAGATTTGTTACAGCTAATGAATCGACAAATGACAAACATTCAGAGGTTTCTATCAATGAACACTTCATTGGATTCGTAGAACTTGAAAAATCTACAGGTGCAAGTATGGTGGAAATTTTACTTAAAGAACTGTCAGATTCGGGGATTTGTCTATATGATATGAGGGGACAAGGCTACGATAACGGAGCGAACATGCGAAGAATACATAATGGTGACCAAGCAAAGTTAAAGAGCTAAATCGAAGAGCCTTTTATGTCCCATGCAATGTGCATTTGGTGATGAATGATGCCGTAAACTGTTGTTTGGAAGCAGTAAGGTTTTTTTGCGGTATTCAAAATATATACACCTTTTTTCTGCATCAACACATCGCTGGAATGTATTGTTAGAATATGTCGAAAACAAAGAGGCAGCAGGTTTAACTGTTAAAAAGTTGTGCGCAACATGCTGGGAAAGTCGAGTTAAAGCTGTGAAGGTAATTCGATACCAAACAGTTGAAATTTACGATGCACTCGTTTCAATTGGTGATGACATTTCACTTTCTGGACCACGTGGAACCCAGTCCCGTGCAGAAGCTAAGGGAATGGCACAAAAAATACTCGATTTCAAGTTTATTTGTTCATTAGTGATTTGGTATGATGTTTTATTTGAGATCAATATATATATATATCTAGCAAAACATTTCAAGAAAAAGATCTTGATTTAAAGAAATCAATTCAACAATTGAATGCAACTAAAACTATGCTCCAGAATTATAGAACAGATGAAGGTTTTGCCAAAGCAATTACAACAGCTAAATCATTGGCTGAAGAATTAGGTATTGAGTGCAATTTCCCTACGGAAATACAAATAAGATCTCGACTAAGAAAGAGACAATTTGACTATGAAGTTTCAGACGATCCAATTCTCGAGCCAAAAATGAACTTCAGAGTAAATTTCTTTAACCAGATATTGGATACCGCAATTCAATCAGTTAATGATCGATTTATGCAGTTAACATCTCATAGCGATTTATTTGGATTTTTGTATGACATTAAAAAACTGGAGAAATGTGATAAAAGAAAGGTTTTCGAAGATTGCATAGACCTTCAATTAGCTTTAACATCTGAAAACGAAGATTCAGCAGACATGAATACAACAGAACTGTGCGATGAATTATTTGATTTATCTAGGAGAATTACAGAAATATCAAGCCCTAGAGTTATATTAGACTATCTATGTGGAATGGGCTTGGTTGCCTAGAGTTATATTAGACTATCTATGTAGATTTGGGCTTGGTTGCCTAGAGTTATATTAGACTATCTATGTGGAATGGGCTTGGTTGCCTAGAGTTATATTAGACTATCTGTGTGGAATGGGCGTGGTTGCTCTTTTCCCGAAAGTGTAAGTGGCACTGCGAATTTAGCTTACACTCCTGATAACAGTGGCGTATGCAGAGAGAAGCTTTTCGAAGCTCAAACTCATAAAAACATATCTTCGTTCTACCATGTCTCAGCATCGTTTGGTTCGTTTTGCTACAATATTTATAGAGAAAACTATTGCAGAGGATTTGGATCTCACCGAAGTAATTGAAGAGTTTGCCTCTGCAAAAGCTAAAAAATCATATTTTCTTGAATTCTCTTCAATCTTTTTAATGCTTAATAAACATGACATTTCATTTTTTTTTTTAATTTTCATTACTTTTTTTAACTTAGCAAAAAAAAAAAAAAAACTTCCTAAAATACACTACGTATACTTAAAACTCTTTAACTTTTATAAAGTTGCCAAATTTTAAAAATTTGTTATGAAGAATGAAGACCAGTAATAAAACTATAAATACATCATATTTTTATGTTCATAATTTGGATTTACTTCAAAATAAATAGCATGTATAGAGTTTTCTTAGAAAAATGAAACTGAAAAGGGCGGCATTTTTGTCCTTGCCTATATCACAAAAATGCCTAAGGCCGGCACTGTGGATACAATAAAACATCATCATGTTTTCAATCGAGTAGTTAGAGAGATGTATTATCTCATTTACACAATGTTAGTAGGCCCTATAGGTTATTTGACAAAAAAAAAATATATATTTTTTTTAGTTGGCACCTCAAAAAGGGGAAGCACCTAGCTTTGTAAACATGAGAGTAGTGACGGTTGTGCCCACTTGTGAAATATGTAAACAAACATTTGTTACTGGTCTTAAAAAGGGGAAGCACCTAGCTTAGTGCTACATGGGAGTAGTGACTGTTATGTCCACAGGTGAAATATGTAAACATATGTAGCTTGTGGTGTCACTGAGGGGAAATCCCCATATCTGAGTAAAATATGGGTTGTGGATTGCTTTGTGCACAAGTAAAATGTGTAAGAAGAAGATTGGCCTTCGGGGGAAAGCTAGAGACCAAACACCCCCGAACGTAAGCATATGAGTGTTCTGGTTGTCCCTCTCCCCTACCCCCTACCCCATCCCTTTCGGCTGCCCTGCGCGAGAATGTGCTGCTCCTGATTTTATATGTGGGAATATAAAACAAAGCCTTTATTATTGAAACAACCCCATGGGCCCTTAGGAGCCACTTCTGGCCACAGCAGAGGCGTAGCTGGGGGGGGGGCGGGGGTACATAGGCCTATGTCCCCGGGCGCTACTCACAATGGGGCGCCAAATTTATATTTTACATATAATATTATATGATTTTCGAATGGGAGGGCGCTAAAAGTGTATTTAAAAAGGTATTGTGCCCAGGGTGCGAGTTAAGCTCGTTACGGCACTTGGCCACAGTGAACAACAAAAAGTGGCATGGTTCAGTCATGTTTCATGCCGCAATAACCTTTGTTTAAATTCTGGTTACCCCGGAAGGAATACATGGAAGAAATCGATATGTTAAGGAAGTGGGTAGACAACATTTAAAAATGGACAGGCTAAAATTCAGCGATGATAAACTTTGTATTTATAAATGGTCATTTGATTGAATAATGATCATTTATTTTTCAACATAGCATGTATACGTATTCATTCATTTATACTTCTGAAATTATTTCCAGCTAGCATTCCAGCTGACATTTCCAAGTGGTCTGTTGATAATTACAGCTCAGTTTATATGCAAAAAAAAGTGAACCCGTTCAGCTATAACACGAGTGAGCAAGTTTTTTCAACATCGGACTCTACAGTGAGTTCTTTAATTTGACACAATTGCTGGACCGATAATTGATGGACGGGGAGTAGGCTTGTGATAGGAGGAGAGTTGTGGTATGATAAGTAAATAGGACCTTTAGCAAAGATACATTAGAAAACCCAGGGCAGAGAAAGCTGCTGAGGTCACCGCTTGCAAATATTGGGCTTTCTAGCAATCGTTCAAAAGTGGGGACCCCCCCTCTGACCACCCAATTGCTAAATCATATTATCCTGGGGCCCCTTGATGAATGCTCCTTCACATAACTTTTCCTTATATCTGAAAAAGAAAAAAGTCACACCAAAGTCCCCCCCCCCTTTACATGTGAGAGGGGGGGCCCTAAGTTTGCTTTTCCTTAGGAACTTCTCTGCCTATGGAACTCACAAAAATCTAATATGCACTTAAACTGCTAACTGGTAGGTTTGACTTATCAAGGTTCAGAGGTAGACTGAAACAATTCGTTTTTTTTTTTTCATTGCTTAAGGTATATTTATTAATAAAGATTTTTTAATGCACGGTTTACATTACGCCAAAGTGGAAATAGTTAAAGACACAGTTCAATATCTATGATTTAAGATCCCTTTACATTACGCCAAAGTGGAAATACTTAAAGACATAGTTCAATATCTATGATTTAAGATCGCTTTACATTACGCCAAAGTGGAAATACTTAAAGACATAGATCAATATCTATGAGTAAGCACACTTTACATTTCGACAAAGTGGAAAAGACAACTCGGAAACCACGCTATGGCAGTTTATGGGTTTCACCTGTCTAGCATATGACATGACTGACTTGTCTTTGAAAAAAAAAAACGATTTCAAAAGCTGCTCACACAAAACGAAATGCACAAGACAGACAACCCAAAAATAATATATTTATATATAGAAAAAAATATCGAAAGCTCATTGATAATTTAAAAAATGTAATAATCTATATTCTATAGACCAAATGATTTATATTAAATAAAAAACAAAATAACAGCACTTTCTCTTCATTTTGATTTTTTTAAAGGTCAGTGCAGACATTTTATAATTATATATTGTCTGGATGTCAATATTAAAAATGAAAAATTAAATATCGTCAGGTTATGTTTGGGACAGTATAATGTAGTCTTAATGCCAGATTTTTTTGTTCGTTTTCTGCCGACCTAAATAGTGCAGTTTTTAAAAATCTCTGAAGACTTGGCATATTTTAATTAAACCCGTAAAATAACCAATGAGTTGCTTTGTGTAAATGTGAACATATTTCTAGGTCATAAGTCTTTATTTGTGCACCACATGTTACACTGTGAAGTTTGCTATCTTTTATTTCGAAAAATAAGCCAGTAATACTATATTATTAATCTCTGAGCCCATCTGCAAGTTTTTTTTTTAAATTGACATCCATATCGTTAATAAACGTAGCACTCTTGTTGAATGGCAAACTAGACAGCTGCCTGTACTGCTAAGTAGTGCTCGATTTAAGAAAAAACCAGTGCCGGTTTATATATATATATATATATATCCTGTCTTAATTTACTTTTAAGTACTTTAGCGATCAAAACGATAGTTTCAATGACCATTACTGTGTTTGTAAACAACGTCTCCAATTTCATGAAACTACATGCGTCATTTTATTTTTAGCGAGTTTGCAAATAACACCAGATTGATCCGAGCAGCTTTGAATGTTATTCATATACCCAAGCCCCAGATGCTCTGCATGGTGGGATTATGTTTTTAACTTTGATCGGTTATTAAAAAAAAAACCCCGACTAGACGGAGTTCTTTCAGCAATGAAATTGAGAATTGTTTATTTTAGTGTCACCTGGTACAGCACGCACCCCCCTCCTCCTATGACGCAGCCCATTAGCGTGAAAATTCTACAGCAGGGCCCTGGCCAATAGCAGGGGGCCCAGGAAATAAATGTTACTAAGTAGAGCAAACAAGCAGAGGGGGGGCAGACAGAACGCAGGGTGGCCCTGCCCCCCCGCACGCTACGGGCCTGCTATGACGCCACTGTTTATATATTCATATACATTTTAACCAACGTGTAATCCATGAAGAATTAAAACGTCCATCTTAAGTTGTCAATAACAAAAAAAATAAATGCAAAAAAATAAAACAGACAAAGAACAACAATGCACAATCTATCCTCGCCTAAGGACCCGTGGATTTACTAATGCAAGATTAAGAATAAGAATCAAATCGTTACTTTGTATTTATATATGCAATAAAAAAAATAGCGGTTACACAGCGGCGTTCTACATAAACGCAAAACCATCAGTAATGCTCTCAAATAAGATAGAATTTCAATGAAGCCACTTACCAGACAGTCTTACAACGACATCATCACCGCCACCACAACGACAACAAACGGCAGACGGTCGCCACGAGAGACGGTTCCACTGACAAGACTGGCGAACATTTCTAACGCCTCTTCTTCCGCTCGTTCTGTCGTCTGTCATCCTAAATGCGCGCTGGATGCATTGGAAAAGAGAGTCGATTTTGGGCCTGGCATTGAGATCAGTGAGTTAAGGCTTTGGGTACCCTAGGGCAGTGGTTCCCCCAACCCCCGGACAGCGGGTCGATGCCGGTCCGTGGATCAAATGGTACTGGGCCGCCCAATAAACAACAAACCTTTTTATTTACTGTGGTGTATTTCTCTCGGTATTGTGCGACTTTCCTTGGACGAGAGTTTGAGACGATATGAGCGGAAGTGGCATCTCTATACTTATAAGACGCATTTGTTGTCTGTCTGTCTGTCTATCTGTTCCCTTATAACTCAAGATCCAGAAAAACAAATAACGTGAAATTTGTTACACATACACATAATTACATGGGGAAGGTTATAGGACAGGTTTCGTTTCATATCGATGGGTAGTTTAATTGTAATTAATTTTTTTTTATTTTAGTATTTTACTGTATTAAAGTAATCTCGTCGGCGCCATAAATAAAATTCCTCTGTGACGTCATTTCCCTATGATCGAATAGAACTTGCGCGCTGGTGCTGTATTGTGCCTTTGTGATGCAAAGAATTGTTGATGTTTTTTCATGCTCTCTGATGTATACAGTTTGAGGAAGGTAAATGAAGAAGGATTTTAGAAGAAGTGTGAAACCATAATAATATATATATATATATAGAGAGAGAGAGAGAGAGAGAGGGGGGGGAGGGAGGGAGAGAGAGATAAAGAGAGAGAGAGGGGGCAGGGGGGAGAGAGAGGAAAGGAGGGTAGGAGGGAGGGGCGGGAGGGGGAGAGGAGGAGGAGGGGGGGTGGACAGGGGGGAGAAAAGGAGGGGGAGAGAGGGAGATGGGAGAGGGAGTAGGGGAGAGGGAGCAGGGGGAGAGGGAAAGAGAAAGGAAGGGAGGGAGAGAGGGGGTAGGGAGGGAGAGAGAGAGGAGGGAGG
Organism: Bulinus truncatus; assembly: GCA_021962125.1. Classification (NCBI taxonomy): domain Eukaryota; kingdom Metazoa; phylum Mollusca; class Gastropoda; family Planorbidae; genus Bulinus; species Bulinus truncatus. Next base: position 8,622,785 of record JAGDYQ010000021.1, read on the forward strand.
GAGGAGAGAGGGAATGAGGGAGGGAGAAAGGAGGGAGAGAGGGGGTTAGGGAGGGAGAGAGAGGGGAGGGAAGGAGAGAGGGGAGAGGATTGGAGAAATGGGAGGAAGAGATAAAGAGAAAGAGGGGGCAGGGAGGGAGAGAGAGGGAAGGAGGAGGGGAGGAGGATGGACGGGGGAGAGAAGGAGGGGGAGAGGGGAGAGAGGGAGATGGGAGAGGGACGGAGAGAGATTTGAGAGAGGGAGGGAGGGAGGGAGAAAGGGAGGGAGGGAAAGGGAGAGAGGGGGAGGGAGGGAGGGAGAGAGAGAGGAAGGGAGAGAGGGGGTAGGGAGAAAACAGAAGGTAAACAGAAAACCTTATTTTAAACCCGGGCAAAGCCGGGTACTTGCAACTAGTTGTAAATAAGAAAAAAAAAACAACTAAAATATAATCAACGCCCCCCTCTCCCCCTTTCCAGCGGTCCGAGGTGAAATCAAACGTTGTACGGTCCGTAGAGAGAAGAAGGTTGGGGACCACTGCCATAGGACAAAGTTGCTTCTGGTGACTTAAGAAACGGATCAAATTCTAGCCCGGTACAGTGTCGTAGCGTGGGGGTGGGTGGGGCATCATGCCCCGGGTGCTACTCACAAAGGCGCGCCTAATGGTATATTTTACATATAATTATAAGGTTTTCGAATGGGGCGTGGGGCGCTAAAAAGGTAATGTGCCACAGGCGCGAGTTAAGCTCGCTAAGCCACAGGCCCGATACAAAAAAGACTTGCGGCCCTTTTATACCATTCTAAACACAAATATCTTATTATTTTTTTTTCCTAAAACACAAATCTTAGATTTACATTTATACATTTAGATATTAGTGTATTTAGAGATAAATACAAAAAATAATGTTATGTACTAATTTCGGACTTCTTGGGTACCTTTGAAAGTATTGGTATCTCCAACCTCTTCCTTCTGCACAGTCCAGTATAGACCACAGGTCAGTATAGACCACAGGCCAGTATAGACCACAGGCCAGTGTAGACCACAGTCCAGTGTAGACCACAGTCCAGTGTAGACCACAGGCCAGTATAGACCACAGGCCAGTATAGACCACTGGCCAGTATAGACCACAGGCCAGTATAGACCACAGGTCAGTATAGACCACTGACCAGAATAGACCACAGTCCATTATAGACCACTGACCAGAATAGATCACAGGCCAGTATAGTCCACAGGCCAGTATAGACCACAGGCCAGTATAGACCACAGGCCAGTATAGACCACAGTCCAGTGTAGACCACAGGCCAGTATAGACCACAGTCCAGTGTAGACCACAGGCCAGTATAGACCACAGTTCAGTGTAGACCACATGCCAGTATAGACCACAGGCCAGTATAGACCATAGTCCAGTATAGACCATAGTCCAGTGTAGACCACAGTCCAGTGTAGACCACAGGCCAGTATAGACCACAGTCCAGTGTAGACCACAGACCAGTATAGACCACATGCCAGTATAGACCATAGTCCAGTATAGACCACAGTCCAGTGTAGACCACAGTCCAGTATAGACCACAGTCCAGTATAGACCACATGCCAGTATAGATCACAGGCCAGTATAGACCACAGGCCAGTGTAGACCACATTCCAGTATAGACCACATGCCAGTGTAGACCACAGGTCAGTATAGACCATTGGCAGCTTTAGAGTCTTTATTCTAATACCGTAGCGAATGGTGCCAGAAAATAAAAAAAAACCTTCCATTAAATCCAGGCCCGTAGCGTGCGGGGGGGGGTGCAGGGGGCCGCCCCCTCCTGCGTTTTGTCTGGCACCCCTCTGCTTATTTGTTCTACTTAGTAAAATGTATTACCTGCGGTCCCTTACTATTGCCTGGTCCCTACTGTAGAATGCCTGTCTCCTGCTGTAGAATACCTGGCCCCTACTGTAGAATGCCTGGCCCCTGATATAGAATGCCTGCCCCCCTGCTATAGAATTTTCACGCTACGGGGCTGATTGAATCCTATGTAGAATATTATCCTTAATACTTCATGAAAAAAAACCCCACTAGTCCACATACAAATTATTAGCTATTTATGGATATGTTAAGTGAAATGTCTCCATCGGATAAAGTTCAGACAGTCTAAATAGTTAGTATTTCCCAAAAATATCGATCCAGCATTTTCGTAAAAGTGTGCTGTATAATCTTTATAATTCAAAACTTACTAATAATAATGTTACGTTAGTTTTTCAGGTTGGTCAAATGTTACTTTATATTTCAACTCCACTTTAACATTTATATATTGAATAACAAATGATGGGTTTGTAGCTCACAATTTAAAACAATTTAAGGAGATTCACTAATTCAAAGACTAGAGATCTTCTAAAACAATTAATAAGTCTACTATATCTAATTTCTATGATTGTCAACACTACGCTATCTATATCTAAAGCCTTAATTGCTCTCTACACATGTATCCAAGTCATCTTTATTCTTTCATCTCATTGTAAGACCAATCAGAACATTGTACGCATATGCGCATTAACTAGGATTATTCAATTATTATAATTCATGGGTTCTTGCAATGAGAGAAATACGAAAATAACAAACGCGCACCAAAATATGCATTACTGTAAACTCTACACGCTACAAATAACGATTGTAAGGTATCGTTTTGATTCAGTTTATTTCATGAAAGGATAGAGTAGATGTACTATTTGCATGCATCTATAACTGCCCTATGGTTAATATTGACATTTTAATCGGAATTATCTCACTTTTTCGTTATTTTACCGTCAGCGTAACATTACGAAAATGATGCCTCGATTATTTGCTCCAATACAGATTAATTAGTCGGCCTAGACTATGACAAACACGTAGAGAACAAAGTGGAGATATTCTTTTAAAATTGCATAGAAGTAGATAGTAATTTCAAAGTGGTTTTATATTTTAAAAATACGATATTGCAGAGGCAGTTTAACACGTCTCGTTCGAGCACCTTTTAATGCTGTTGCCATGGAGATGAACTTAGCCGCAGGTCGTCTATTTATAAGTAATTCAGCTCCGAAAAAAACGCACACGTTCGTCGCACTGTGACTGCTAAGATATGAATCGGTGATCATTTTTTTCTAAATCTGTTCGGTCTAAAAATAGCACTGGGGTTTCCCCTCTACACATGAAAACCAACCATTAGGGCCGTAGGCTACACACTGAGCTCTATATTTAAATACAGAGCTCACCAGCCGTACCGAGCTATGTTACAAAGGAGGCGTCGGCATTAGGCGCCTTCATTAATGAAGAGTCACATTAACAACATAATTCTATTATTTTGAAAAGAAAAAAAAATTCGGGGGAGGGGGGTGGGGCGCTAGATAATTCACCGCATGGACTCAAAAAAATGACCTATTATCAAAGTAAGCCAAGCACCGTATAATACCCGGTAGTGTTTCATTTCAGAAACTAGCCACACCCAGTGTGTGTGTGTGTGTGGGGGGGTAATTTTTAAAAAGCGCTCCCCCCCCTCCCTTTCAGAAGGTCTATCCCCCTATCTGTCAATCCCTGAAAATGGAGAATAGTACATCACACCCGTCACGAATTAATTCAAAAATCCAAAAACATTTACTCGATTAAGTTTTTTCAACCTGGCGGTTTCATAGACAGATTTGACGCATTCTATTACTGCCTGTTAAAACAATTGATTTACACCTTGCCTGTGACAGAAGAAAATACACAATCATAATTAGTCATGAACTTTTATACAAGAACACATCTATCTATCTATCTATCTATGGATCTATCTATCTATCTATCTATCTATCTATCTATCTATCTATCTATCTATCTATCTATCTATCTATCTATCTATCTATCTATCTGTCTGTCTGTCTTTTGTAAGTTAATTACTTTCAAAAACAAACTACTAATAAGTTCTTGAATCACACAAAAACAGTCGATCCTCACCAACAAGTCACACTGACACGTGCATTTACCAGTTAGATAGATGACCTCAATTATCTGGGTGACCTAAATTATACTGATGACCTCAATTATCTGGGTGACCTAAATTATATTGATGACCTCAATTATCCAGCCAATGAAGACATTAGCGTGCAGCCATCATTGAGTTTTGAGACACGTTTCTAATTTCTTGTCTGTTTATGGTAGTCAACAACAGTATGTGCCGCATTTAGTGGTGGGTATTTTAAATGTCTTAGTTTAACGGTTCTCAAACTACTGTTCACTGTACTCGAAGTCTCCTGCGAACAAATATTTTTATTCTGCACAATGCCTACTTACATTGTGTTGTTATCTGATGATCTTCAAAAAAAAAAACACTTGATGTTTTAAATTACGGTGCTGGTTTTGTATTGATTTACGTATTTAATGGAAACTCAATCAAGGAAAGTCTTAATTAAATGAAAATAAATCATTCATGGCACAGCCAGTAATCTCTCTCTCTCTCTCTATATATATATATATTCATTCTTCCCACTGTGTGTGAATCCCTCCCTATCTCCGTCTTTGTCAGTCTTTCTCCCTTCCGCACGACCCCCCTCCCATATCTCTCTCTTTCCCTCTCCTTCATCTCTCTTCCTCCCCTCCCTTTCGCTCTTCCCCTTTCTCTTCCTCCTCCATCTCTCTTCCTCCCCTCCCTTTCGCTCTTCCCCTTTCTCTTCCTCCTCCATCTCTCTCCCTCCCCTCCCTTTCCCTCTTCCCCTTTCTCTTCCTCCTCCATCTCTCTTCCTCCCCTCCCTTTCGCTCTTCCCCTTTCTCTTCCTCCTCCATCTCTCTTCCTCCCCTCCCTTTCGCTCTTCCCCTTTCTCTTCCTCCTCCATCTCTCTTCCTCCCCTCCCTTTCGCTCTTCCCCTTTCTCTTCCTCCTCCATCTCTCTTCCTCCCCTCTCTTCCTCCTCCCTCTCTCCCCTCTCCTCACTCTCTCTCCTCCCTCCTCCCTCTTCCTCCCTCTCTCTCCCCCCCTATTTCTTCCTCCTCCTTCTCTCTTCCTCCCTCTCTCTTCCTCCTCCCTCTGTCTTCCCCCTTCTCCCCCATCTTCCATCTCTCTTCCCCCCCCCTCTATTTCTTTCCAATCTCTCTCTCTCTCTCTAATATATTAATATATATTAATATACACATGTACTATCTCCGTGCTCCTACACTATTTGTATAATTGTGCTAGGGGCGAATGTTCTCAAACTTACTATGCATTTGAGCAATGTTTGAGCAATGTTTGAGCAATATTTGAGCAATGTTTGAGCAATATTTGAGCAATGTTTGAGCAATGTTTGAGCAATGTTTGAGCAATGTTTGAGCAATATTTGAGCAATGTTTGAGCAATATTTGAGCAGTATTTTGTCTTTGCTACGCCTCCTGAAAAAATGTTGTTTTTATTTTTCGCGACTCACCTGTAAAGAAAAAACTAAAAAAAAAATGAAAAAAAAAACCAAAAAAAAAAACCGGAAAATTTGAGCAAAAAAAAAAAAATGAATGAAAACATCACTTTTCTAAAAAAAAAAAAAAAAATTCCAATTGTTTCTTAAGCATATCACACTTTTCAAAAGTGGATTACTATTTTATTATAGTTGCTAGGAAACCTGTCTAGTAAATCTACTTTAAAGCCTATAAGATCATTGGGGTGAGGGTTAGAAGAGTGCACCTGGGTGTGTGATGT
>JAGDYQ010000021.1:8628920-8639163 GCA_021962125.1 Bulinus truncatus
TTAACAAAAAATTATTTAGTACATTTTTCACAGCAGTTCTTGAGTCAAATCATCTTTTCTGTTCCTGACCTAGTTGTTAAAGAAAAGGGTATCATTTGAACTAACAGATATAAATAGACTGATATGTTTAGGCAATCGGATGAATAAATAAATTAATAGACATGAAACCCAAATGCAACTATTTAAATTGAGAAAAATTTTACATAAGCTACGCAAGGGTGAACAACCTTCTAGTAGTTCATGGAAAGTTATGACAAAATCAAAAATAAAAAAAAATAAGAAATAATGAGAGTAGAGTTCCCACATTTGACATCACTAATGAATTTTAGTATGGCAACATCAACTGTCTCTTACCATCCTCCAGAACAATGATGACGTCAAGAAAATCAGAATAACTTAGGTGTGTGTAATCATAACAAAGCAAAGTTCCATTTTTTTTAAAATGAATTTGAAAAACCTCTATTGATTTTTATTCATGGAAAGCAGCTTTTTCTGGAGACAGAGATCAGTGACCCAATATTAAGAATCGCTGACTAGGATTTTTTTTAACAGAATTTGTTAACAAATCACCAGTATAAGGGCTAAAAACATCTTTAAAGTTAACATGAATGTCAACATTACATGTTTATTCTGAGAATAGGTCAAAATAGGTCAGTTTAGAAAAGATAATTAATGAAATTTATGCAAATTAATTTAAATATCAGAATTTAAAGACCAAAATCAAACTTGAGACTTTAAATTATTCCATTGTGCTGTAATACAGGGGTCAACAACTATTTTCGCAGTGGACAATGTGTGTTTTTTACACTTGTTTTGGGGGGAACTAAATAAATTATATTTAATACATGAAACACAACTGAAACGATGGGCCGTGGTTTCACAGTGAGGGTTTAAGTTAAAATATTATTATCAATTTATTAGATTTTTAGTCCTCTAACACAATTTTCAAATGAAATATTAAACAGACATTTTTTATTTGTATTCACCCATCTGTCAGTGATGAAACCTAACACTGTTCCAAAGTAAAAAAATGAACATGTGTTACAAAATGATTACAATTGAACTCCATTCCTACAAATTGTATTTTGCAATTATGAAGAAAAAAAGAAAATACTAACTTGGCTCATATTTCCTTTGCAACTCCTGCAAGCTTATGTTCAGATGGGCATTCAGTGACTTCAGCTTATCCCTCTCTGTCATCGAGAATCACATTTCTTTCTTGGCTTCAGCTAGATGAAACTCTGTCCTTTCCAATTGTAAATAACTCTGTTGGACTTCATGGACTTTGGCATTCCAACAGTTTTCTGTTCAGATAGTGATGAGCCAATATTGAGAGTCATTCTATTATTCATGTAAAAAAAAAAAATTATGAATGAATGATTCAAAACAAAAGTCTAACTTGCATTCAGTATTCAGGTGAGCAAGAAGTTTTACTAAGAAAAGTAAAGCGGCACAAAATAATTTTTTAAATACAATGTTAAAAAAAAAATGTGTGTACACTTTATCTTGAATGATGTCTTGTAAATATTTGATGTAAAGTTTGTCGCTGTCATCTACAGAATCTAGGGAAGGCAAGTTGAATTCTTTTGTTTCATGGACCTGTGAATATTTTTGAGTTTGATTATAAAAACTAGTTTCAAAAAATGATTGAAAATTATACATTTTATAAAAACATCAAATCTTTTAATCAGAATAAAAAAACAATAATCTAAATGTAATCTACATTCATCAAGGTATTAAAAGGCTATGATATTTTATTAAAAACAGTTCCTTAGCAAATGATACAGGAATGGGTGGTTATAAAGAAATCTTTTTTTGAAGCAAACTAAGACAAGTGCATAGAGTATATCTATACGGAAAGTCTCGAATTCTGCTGATATTTTTAAATGAGAAATTTGAAGTTATCCAGTTTTTATCTCATCCAAACATATTTTGACCTTAAATGAACATACTGGCTTGTTTGCTGAAATATAAATCAAAAACAGTCAGAGAAAAGTGCATAGCTCAAAGCTTACTTCACTCTTTCCATGCGTACATCATTAATAGACTTTTCAGTCTATAAAAAATTAGACACTTGTACAGTAATGCTCTTTCTACAATTATTGAAATTTTTTTTTCATTCAAGATAAAAAATAAAAAAGAATAAATTTAGAGCTACATTTACAAAGAAAATATTAATTTAAAAAATACTTTCTTAGATGCATACATTATTTTATACTGAATCTATGGTGACACAATATTTATTGATGCAAGGGAATGATTTTTTTTATGTGTGAGCTTTTGCAATATGGGGATTTCCCATGATCAAAACATTGCATAATTTACTGACACTTCAACAAAGAAATAAATAAAACATAAATTTAAAAAATCCTTTTATATGCATATGTTTATGCTGAATTTATTGTAACTTTGTATTTTTATAGATACAATGAATGATAGTTAGTGAGCTTTTGCTATTGGGGACTCTCCATGACACATTATATTTAAAAATAACAAGTTTTGTTTCATCTTTCTAATGATCCCATTTTTTTAAATTAAAGAATTGTGCTTTAATACAATGTCTCCAAACTTTTTAATTGTACAGGTTCATTTTTAATTCAAATTTAATGCATCATTTCTTTGGTAAAAATCTCTAAAAAATTTTAAATGTTCTCTTTTTTTATTTTTGTTTTAGCAAACTTCTAAAGTTATTGCTTATCTAATTTTGTTAAAATATAGTTGAAAAAATCAAGTTTGCCATTATCACTTTACAATCTCTAAATTCACTCAAATATTTTGGCTTATGTAAGTTCAGAACTTAAACTTGTATGGAGGAAATTTCAAATGCTTAAGATAATAATCCAGAGACATATGACATAACAGCCTCCTGACTTGCACTCATGGACACAAACTGTGTGAGGAAAGTGTGAGATTCACATCCCTGATTATTACAGAATACACTTTTAAAAGTTTAGTTGAAAGTGTTTTTTCTAAAAAGATATTTATTAAATTAATAATGAGGAAAACATTCACCTACCACTAAAACTTCTTTTTTATGCAGACTTTCTGATAACTGGATAATTTGCCTTTTACTTTCTGCAATTTCTCCAAGTAAACTTTTAACACTCTCTTCTGTATAACCAGAGCTAGATGTCTGCCGTAATAATAGAATCTGTTGCTGAAATGTTAGGAAAAAAGGTTAATAAAAGGTTTTACATGCATTTTAAAAAACATGAAAACTTGTAATTTTAATTTTGCTTTATATTCTATAAGAATCAAATTGAGTTCTGTTTTAAGTTGTTAGCTAAGTCAGTTCAGATCATCAAATAATCAAGATCAAATTTTTTTTAATTAAGAAAACAAGATCAACTTATCAGGCAGATTAGATAAAGTTTAAGAATCTTCAACGCAACTTATTATAATATAAAAGTAGACATTACAAAAAAATTACAAGTAAATAAATAGTCACTCTCTCAAGAAATGAAAATTTTTACTTTCAGTCTTTTGTTTTCTTTTTGCTCTTTGGTGAGTTGTTCTTCCACTTTTTTCAAAAAGGATTCCAACTTGACTATTTTAGTTTCTGCAATAACACGCCGATCATCAACCTGTTAGTCATTAAAAAATATAGAAACAATCAACAATCAAGTACATGTATTGGCAAATGCTCAGTAGACAAAGACAGTTCTGTACAACTTAAATCACAAGTCTCACAAATAACACACATGTTGGCAGTCTTAAGGAGAAGTGAAAATAATCAAATTCCCTTTCAAGCAGGAAAAATCATTATAATAAACATTGGTTTTTAAATGAACTGTTTTACTCCAGTAACTTGTACTCTTCCAAGACATGGACTAATTAAAAAAAATTAACTAGCCAGTCAAAACCACATACATGTAGTAGCTACTAGAATGCCAGGGTGGAAAAAACAGAGGCCAGATGAGAGAATAAATAGATAAAAAATATTGATACAGGGAAACATAAAATAGCTTAACAGAAACCAAAATAAAAATTGGCCAAGTTGCAATAGAAATTTTTGTTTATCTTACCTGGATTCTAGTAGTTATTTTTTTTTTTATTTTTCTCACTAATACTTTTTTGATTATTTTAGGTTTTAGTTTAAAGGACAATATGTACTCATTTAGATTTAAAACTTGTTTCAAAGATAATCGAATTATTTAAAAAGTAAAATATACCTCAGAAAACAAAGAATTTCCTTTTTTACTAGTAACAACTTGAAGATCATCCGTTTCCAATTTTGTTTTTAATTCAAGATTTTCATCTCGTAGATGCTGAAATAGTACAAAAGAAAATAAAAATTTTTTTTTTTCAAATAATACACCAGAAATGAAAGGTTGTAAATAAATGTCTATTTTCAAAAATGTTTTTTAAACTTTAGAGGACAACAAGAAAGTTAAAAAAAAAATTCTTTATGAATTTTTTTATACATTGTCTTAGAAAGTTTGGGTGAGTATTTTTGCCTAAGAAATGTGTTAACCTTGGTCAAATTATCTCAGTGCTTACATGTCTGTCCTCAGTTTAAAAATAAGACTTTTATCAAAATTAACTAATGCAAAAAAAATTAAAATATGAAACTTTGAGACTTTTAATTATTTCATTATGCTCTAATTCCAGGGTCAACAACCATTTTCGCAGTGGACTAACTGAAACAATGAAGAGCACAGGCCGTTTAAGCACTATGTACAATATTTGTAAACCAGAACGAAAGCTTTAGGAAAATTGCTCTCAAATGTTCATCGTCAAACTCATTGGAAACGTTGACTTCACAAACTTTATTTTTAAAATCTTTTCTCATAGACATAAGTGGTTCCAAACAAGTAACACATTTCTTCAATTTGTGTAAGACTATTTGGAAATCGAGGTTAACATTTCCAGCCATTTTTTGCACTATACGACCTGCTAGCTATAGTTTGATGACCCCTGCTGGAATTATAAATCTTGAATAGTACAATACAATACAAAAAAATAATTAAAAAATTAATCATTTAAAAATTAAGAGATAATGAATTAAAGTACTGTATCATTAATAACACTACTATTTTAACTTAAAAAAAAACAAATATATTTAATTTACAGATTATAAATATATCCTTTAAAGTGCATTTGTACAAAAATAAACAACTTGTCATTTGATTAATCTCACAACGAATAGTTTTTGTTTCAAAACTTTGTAAATTTTTATATATGTTCCTTTTATCTTAAAAAAATTCAACATCACGAGCTTTATAAAAAAAGTGATTAAAGTCTCACTTCATTTATATTGCACTGAGAAGTGTATTGACTCTCCAAACACTCAATTTCTTCCTCTTTATCTTTAAATTCTTCACGTAATGCACTAAGTTCATTAACATTCTTTTGATGTTCTAAAGCAGCTTCAACCAGTCTTTCCTTCAAACAAATCTATCAAAAGAAAAGAAAATAACCAAAAAATGATATTTCATATCATCACTGCAATTTTATTAATAGACTTTTCTTTTTTTTTTTAAAAGTCTTACATATGTCTTTTAATTAATTATATCACTTGAATGTAAATAAAAAAAAAAACTATTTAGTCAAAATAATTTTTGACTAATTTATTGGTATGTGTAAATAGAGAATTTCAAATTGTATTTCATTAAAAAAAAACTTTTTCAAACTTTATAAATATGAAACTTCCTTAATCTTTGGGGTCAACTCCTTGATGTGACAGCTGGAATGCTCTTGACCAGCACACATATAACCTTTAACAGTCAGCTGTTCCTTTAATTATTGCCCACACCATAATACTAATATATGTACTCTAAATTGACAGCAATTTAAGACAGAGTGGAACTAACATGGCATGTGTGAGGTTTTATTACCATCATACTAATGTGGAGATGAAGTGATACTATAAATCATGTTCCTTACGAGAAGAATGAAAATGATCTTTGAGGCTCAATTAGTATCTGAGGCAACGTTTCCTTTAATTTTCCAAATGCTCTGTGCAGCATGAGATATTAGCTGTGCGCAACTTTTAAATTTTTGCTTGGCATAGGGGTATATGGGTGGACAGATGGATGACCAGTGAAGAGCGGTCGACTGTCAACCTGAAGGTCCTGGGTTCGAGCCTCGATGAGAACCAAAGGGAATTTTCCTACGTTCTGGGCAAACGTTGGCTGAAAGTCCCCTAAGCCCACCCAGCTTTAAATGTCTACCTGACTTAAGGCCGCTGGGCATTGTGCTAGCCACACAATCCCTTTATGTGCTGTGGTTTTAGAAACATGAATTATACACTTCATATGCCCCTATGGCCCTTTAATTCAAAAGGAACTTTACTTTTTTTTTCATAGTGTTATACAGGCAAAACATTTGTGCGTGCTGTTATTTATATAATGGTGAACGTTGATCTGGACCCAGCCAAAATTATGGATCATATTGCATTACTGTGCAAAATAAAAAGATACAAGCTTAAATCTTAATACATGTATAATAGATACTTTGTAATATTTTTTATAAAAAGCACCTTTTCTTCTTCCAGCTGAGACAGTTTTGCTTGAAGCTCACAAATTAATTCATCATCTTGCCCTAAAGATGGCGGGGCACAAGAGGCGGCAGTTTCTAAAAAGTTTCTGAGCCTCTTCTCCAAATTTTTTACTTCTTCTTTTGCAAGTTTCTCTGATGTCTGTGCTTCCTCTAGACACTGATGCAAATCTGAAATCTGCAATGTCATTTAGTTTAGTTTCTTAAAAAAAAAAAGGTTTAATGAATGGTTGTGCTGGCTCCATAAACCTAGCAATTATATAATACCTGTTGTCTATATATTGCATCCGATTTCATTTGCTCTCCACTCTTTGAGCTCTGAAACTTTTTCATCCACTCCTCCAATTCATTTTTCAGCTCTGAATTCTCTTCTTCTAGGTGCTGCACATTTCTTGTTAAAATTTCTATACTCTGGTGAGCGCTGTGCAACTCTTGTTTTTTGTGCTGTATGAAAAAAGTATAATGAAAACATGTAATGTTCTTCTTCCATTTGTGTATGAGAATTTGTATTTGATGAGAAAAACACACATTGCAATAAAGGAACATGCTTTTATTTTGCAAAAAATCTGGATTTTGTTTCTTTCTGCTCTACATCACATTCCTTTTATCTCAACTGAATGCAAAACAGTAAAAAGTTCAGGAATATCTTCATTTGAAAAATATAAGTTATTAAAGTTAACATTTTTTTTATTGTTTTTCAAAAAAGCATTGTATAATCTACTGGCAGTGTAACCAACGCTGATCAGGAAGAATGCCACTTTAAACATTTTTAATGATTATAACCCGACACCATTAGAGGGATGGGGATTGTTAGGGTAAAAAAAATACATTTCGTTTGTCCCAAATAACATTAGATTATCAAAGCTTATAACTTATTTGGGATAAATCAAAACAGAGCTTTATAAAGATAAAATTAAGAAAAATGTTTCTGTCTACTATTGTGCCTGTTTTTTAGATCATGGCCCAGACTGAATTCATGTATGGACAGTATTACTGCCTCAAGTACACAAACCAAAGTACCACATTTAACACTATTTGTTTGTGTAACATGTGTTATTACCGTTTTTTTCTAAGAGTGTTTGTGGTATAAATGGGTATTTGCGTCATCAGAAAAGGATATTTACTGTCTCTTGGGGTGTTCTTTTCCTAATCATGGAGATGATTGTAACTAGTTGATTTATAAAGACTAATCACACATTTCATTTTATTAAAAAAAGAGGCAATTAATAATAGAAATGGAAATGGTCTATGTGATATTCTATGATTAGCTCAAGAAAAAAAAAAGATACAAAAAAAGACATACTTTAAAAAGGTCACATTTATAAAGATAGAGATTAGCAAATGACAGTTTTTTTTTTAATAAATACAAAGGGACTGTTTATATATCAATTAACAACAAGAGTGTGTGTGTGGGGGGGGGGGGGTATCATCCATTATTTAGTGAGGGACAGGTGTAGTTGATGTCTGTCAAATAATTAATAAATCATAAAATTTGTAAATTTTCGTCAAAGAAGTGGTGGGTATGTTATATAATTACAGGAAGGAGGACCTGAATTTTGTTCTATAACATTTTAATGGGGAGGGGTAATTTTACATTATATAATATTTGATGGTCCCAAATCAATAGAAAAAAGTCAGACTTAAGATATCAGGTAATCAAAAAGCTTTCGACGAAATTTTCGCTTAGAAAGGGCATCACAGTGTTCACAAAGAGACAGATATTAACTTAATAGACTGATGTGTTTGAAAAAAAACTAAAAAATATTGAAATATAATTTAATAATTTACTGTTATTGAGTTAAATTTTAATTATTTTTATTTGAAAAAAAATTATTTTTAAAAGTTTTCAGCAAACATTTCAAACTGCCCAACAGTGGTTACCAAAATTTTTCCAAGGTAACTAACATCTCAAGTTGAAAATTCCCTACAGAGGAACAAATGGTACTAGTAATTACCTCTAACTCCTCTAGTAGAATATGATCATCATTTATTACAGAAGAATCCATTCATTAAAGACAAAGGCCTTTGATAAAGGCGTTCAAAGTTTTGCCTTGTTGACTATAAATTTTTTATTAAATCTGTAAAATAAAAAAAATCAACATAAGAGCTGCTTTTCCATTAATTAATTTATATTAAAATTAACACATAAATACATTTTTTTTATCAAAATCAACACAATTTTAATCAACACAAATTATTTAATTTATTATTTGTTTTCAAACAAGTGTGTCTGTCATGATATTCCAGTGGTTGCCAAATGCTACTCTTAGAGCTGCATGCAGCTCTTGTGTGAGTTTAGTGCAGCTCCCAAATAACCATTTTCTATTATTACTTCTGTTCAATAAATATTGATAAATTGATGCAGTCCAAACCCTATTATAGCCTACACCATAAAAATGGAAAAATAAATCAGTTTTGAATATGGCAGAGTTTTTTTTAATTGTTACAGCTATATTAAGTATTAGCATATATTTATATTAAACTATTAAGTCAGACCAAGTGTCAGTTTGGTTTATGCTTGATTCTCTGGATTGAAAAATTCTGTAAGACGCAATGACCATAGTAAGTAAGTTTGAGAGATACATGATGAAAGCAATATCATTTATGTTGTGTTTATAGTGTATACTATTTAAGACTGCAGTAAAACCTGGATTTATGATTACTAGTTTTAGACTGTTTCATATGATGAGCATGATTTTTTTAACAAAGCAAAAAAAAATCTTATTTGATATACAAACAAAATGCCTTGCAAGATGAGCACTTTTTTAAAACAAGTTCCAACTGGGTATACTCGCAAGGCTTTGCAGTACAAGTGGATGCATTTTTCTGCCAAGCTTAATCTGATAACTACTGAGGTTAACATCTCCTGAGGTTCTTCTCTCACATGCTTGGTATCACTAGTGTTGTTTTAGTCCCAGGTCATATTTTAGTTTCAGTTTTTATTTCGTTTTTTCTGTAATAATTTTAGTTTTCGTCTAGTTTTAGTCTTGCTTCTAATTTTAGTTTTAGATTCTCATTGACGTAAAAAAGTGAATATTTTCATTAACTTAAGGTTTGTTTCAGAAGTGACAGCTTAACACCTTATTTAGTTTCAGTTTTTATTTCGTTTTTTCTGTAATAATTTCAGTTTCTACTAGTTTTAGTCTTGCTGCTAATTTTAGTTTTGGATTTGAAAAGTCAACGACCTTCGATCAACGAAGGTTTTAGTTTTCATCAATGAAAACAACACTAGGTATCACTCAGTAAGCTTCACTTGTAATTGTGTTAGATGTATTGACTATACTGTCACTATACTATAGTATTGTCCTATCAGTGTCGTCAATGTGTGAGCATAGAGTGATAGACTACTTAAAGTTTATAATTAATAATAATTGCTGTGACTACTAAATAAAGTAATGATTCCATGGTAATATCATATTTTTAGGGGCAGAAATTATTTTGAGAATATTTATCAAAATAATTTATGTCGCTACAAACAATCATTATATAATATTAATATCGGACAGGCTACGCTTACGTCAAGACGTAATTCGTATTTTTTTTCCAGCTTACCACGTCGATAGATATTTCTCCACACCCCTAACACTGTCCCTAACCCTAACCTTATCCCCAACCCTAACCCTTAATCCTTTTTGTTTACGCAGTGGCAGTAACATCAGCGGCGTAATTCGTATTTTTTTCCGGCTTACGTCAATAGATATAATAATAGGGCTATGCGCTTGACGTAAGCGTAGCCACTTCGTAT
>JAGDYQ010000021.1:8639663-8713591 GCA_021962125.1 Bulinus truncatus
TATAATGATTGTTTGTAGCGACATAAATTATTTTGATAAATATTCTCAAAATAATTTCTGCCCCTAAAATATGATATTACCATGTAATTATTACTTTTATTTAATAGTCACAGCAATTATTATTAATTATAAAACTTAAGTAGTCTATCACTCTATGCTCACACATTGACGACACTGATAGGACAATACTATAGTATAGTCAATACATCTAACATAATTACAAGTAAGCTTACTGAGTGATACCAAGCATGTGAGAGGAGAACCTCAGGAGATGTTAACCTCAGTAGTTATCAGATTAAGCTTGGCAGAAAAATGCATCCACTTGTACTGCAAAGCCTTGCGAGTATACCAAGTTGGAACTTGTTTTAAAAAATTGCTCATCTTGCAAGGCATTGTTTGTATATCAAATAAAAAATTTCTTTTGCTTTGTTAAAAAAATCATGCTCATCATATGAAACAGTTCCAAACCAAGTAATCATAAATCCAGGTTTTACTGCAGTCTTAAATAGTATACACTGTAAACACAACAAATATGATATTGCTTTCATCATGTATCTCTCAAACTTGCTTACTATGGTCACTGGGTCTTACAGAATTTTTCAATCCAGACAATCAAGCATAAACCAAACTGACACTTGGTTTAACTTAATAGTTTAATATAAATACATGCTAATACTTAATGCAGCTGTAACAATTTAAAAAAACTCTGCCATATTCAAAACTGATTTATTTTGCCATTTTTATGGTGTAGGCTATAATAGGGTTTGGACTGCGTCAATTTATCAATATTTATTGACAGGGCCGGCTTTAGCACTAGGCATACTGGGCATTTGCCTAGGGCCGCCAAATTTGTAAAAATTATTGAAAAAATTTAAAAGATCACAAATTATTTACAATGTTTTAAAAATTTAAAAACGCGATTTTTATTTTATTTTCGTTCAATAGCTTGCGCAAACTAACGATCACAATAATATTGTTATTAAACTTTTTGGAAGTCCACTTTTCACAAGCTAATGTTTTTTAATAAGCACAACACTGATAATTTGCTTTTAATCTTTTAAAAATTTCAGCCATGAAGGGTACTAAATCGGATTCCGGAGCACAAAAACGAAAATGAAAAAAAGTCGAAATGGAACTATTGAAATCACAAGAAGGTACTATTTATAAACACTTGAAGATGAAGGATAAAAATACAGACGTTGTTCTAGAGTCCTCCTCCGAATTACTTTGTGAAGCGTCCGAAGTCGAAGACAATAAGCAAGAACATATAGCTATAGCATATCATGACGTATTGAAAAAAGATAGCATTGCCGACAAAACAGAAGAAACAACATCGGAAAAACGAAAAGATCAAAATCAAACATAAATAGATGTAAAAAAAGTATCCAAAAAAATAATGGTCTCAGAGCTTGAGATAACAAATCCAGACAACGCAGTCGACTGGACTGACATTAGTTGTTGGCCGTCATCTCTCAACAATCAGCAGCGTGTTTTAGTTGCTAAGCGGGGTCCAATACGTATTGAAAATTTTAATTTTCCAGAAACAGATGGGAGACGATTTTTAAAAGCATACTACAAAAGGAAACTCTGCAATCAGGAACCACTTGACAGACATTGGCTAGTTTACTCTGTCAAACAGGACTGGGTGTACTGTTTCTGTTGTAAACTTTTTTCTAACGCTTCTAACTCATTTTCCTCTGACGGTTATAATAACTGGAAAATTTTCTTGCAGTTGTCAGCCTTCATGAAACATCATGTAACCACGTCACCGCGCAGATAAACTGGATCGAAATGGAGAATAGATTGAATTTAAATATGACGAATGCATAGGCGTGGTGTACTTGAAAGGCTGTTAGCTATTATCCAATATTTGGTTAAAAATAATCTTGCATTTCGAGGAACAAATGAAAATTTGAATTGTGCTAACAATGGAAATTTTTTGGGATTGGTAGAGCTGTTAGCTCTTTTTAGGTAAAACCATGCAAAATGAATTTCTGCATTTGATCAGCCAGAGAATTTTTAAGAAAATTGTAGCCAGCATTATTGAATCAAAGTATTATTCTGTCATGTTAGATTGTACACCGGATATTAGCCACCAAGAGCAAATGATATTAATCATTCGGTATGTTGAAATAAACGAACAAACTGTGAATATTGTGGAGCGATTTGTAGGTTTTATACCAACCGAAAATAGCACTGGAATCGGACTTGTTAATGCATTTTTACAAAAACATGATGAACTGGGTTTGTCAATCGCAAACTGCCGTGGCCAAGGATACGATAACGGCGCAAACATGCGGGGTTGTATTAAAGGGGTTCAATCCAGAATTTTGCAAATAAACAAACGAGCATTGTTTGTGCCATGCGGTTGTCACAGTTTGAACTTGCTTCTTGGAGATATGGCTAAATCCTCTGTAGTTGCTAAATCTTTTTTTGGTATTGTTCAGCAAATTTATGTTTTATTTTCTGCATCAGTTCAAAGATGGCAAATCCTAAAAAAACATGTGAAAAATCTTACAGTGAAACCATTGTCCGACACTAGATGGGAATGTAAAGTGAGCAGTGTAAAAGCCATTCGCTATCAAATTGGTGATATATATGACGCATTGGTTGAGGTCTCAGAAACAGCTAATGATTCAAAATGAAGAACAGAAGCTAATTCTCTAGCAAAAGAATTTTTAAAAACTTCACGTTCCTTGTAGCATTGTCAGTTTGGTATGAAATGCTAAATAAAATAAATTTGCTAAGTAAGTCGATGCAGCGTGATAACATAGAATTGGATTTAAATTTGGAGCTACTACAAAAGTTGCATGAGTTTCTTATTTCATTCAAAGAAAATGGCTTCTAGGCATCGGAAATTGCAGCAAAGTCATTAGCAGAAGAGCTGGAAATGAGTGATGACGAAATGGGTTTTCCAGCAATTGTTACTTCTTTTAAACAAAAAAGAGTTAAAAAAACAGTTTTTATATGAATCTGCTGAAGATGAATCAGTGCAAGATCCCAGAGAAAACTATCGGATAGGTTTCTTCAACGTGATGATGGATCAAACTATAATGTCTTTTAATGAACGATTTAAACATTTAACCAAATTTAACAATAATTTTAGATTCCTCTTTAAAATTTCAGACTTGAAAAATCGTGAGGACCCAATGTTAGAAAAAAAAACAATGCAAAACTTACATGAAGTATTCTCTGATGTTAGCGATTCTGCCTCTGCGCATTTACCATTCACGGAAATCGATAGTGACATCGAGGAACTCAATTTATTTACTGAACAAAAAACTTTAACTTTTGCCATACCTGAAGGTACATATCCACTTGACGAGTTAAAGTATAATAATGCACATCGATTAAATGAGGTATTTCCAAATGTTACAAATGCTTTACGCATTTTGTTAACAATACCTGTTACTTTTGCATCAGCAGAACGCAGTTTTTCAAAATTAAAGTTAATTAAAACATATTTGCGCTCCACAATGACGCAAGATAGGCTGGTAGACCTTGCCATTGATAATGTTATAGCATCATCGTTGGATTATGCAAGTTTAATTGACGAATTTGCAAGCATAAAGTGTAGAAAAATTGTCCAGTAAATAAACCTAACTATTAAATTTCATAATTCTGAACACAATATTCTTTCGTCTATTAATTAATTATTATTAATAAAAAATTGTTTACTAGTGTCACTATCTAGTCCAACTTTGCTGTTCATGATTACTATATAAAATTAATATGTAGAGGGGCCGCCAAATATCTAAGGCCGGCTCTGTTTATTGAACAGAAGTAATAACAGAAAATGGTTATTTGAGAGTTGCACTAAACTCACACTGCATGCAGCTCTAAGAGTAGCATTTGGCAACCACTTGAATATCATGACAGACACACTTGTTTGAAAACAAATATTAAATTAAATAATTTGTGTTGATTAAAATTGTGTTGATTTTGATTAAAAAAATGTATTTAGGTCACTAAATTAATTAATGGAAAAGCAGCTTTTATGTTGATTTTTTTTTTTTTTACAGATTTAATAAAAAATTTATAGTCAACAAGGCAAAACTTTGAACGTCTTTATCAAAGGCCTTTGTCTTTAATGAATGGATTCTTCTGTAATAAATGATGATCATATTCTACTAGAGGAATTAGAGGTAATTACTAGTACCATTTGTTCTTCTGTTGTGAATTTTCAACTTGAGATGTTAGTTACCTTGGAAAAATTTTGGTTACCACTGTTGGGCAGTTTGAAATGTTTGCTGAAAATTTTTAAAAATAATTCTTTTTCAAATAAAAATAATTAAAATTTAACTCATTAACAGTAAATTATTAAATTATATTTCAATATTTTTTTTCGTTTTTTTTTCCAAACACATCAGTCTATTAAGTTAATATCTGTCTCTTTGTGAATATATTTTTTAATTATCAAAAAACACGGTAATGTCCTTTCTAAGCGAAACTTTCGCCGAAAGCTTTTTGATTACCTGATATCTTAAGTCTGACTTTTTTCTATTGATTTGGGACCATCAAATATTATATAATGTAAAATTACCCCTCCCCATTATAATGTTATAGAACGAGATTCAGGTCCCCCTTCCTGTAATTATATAACATACCCACCACTTCTTTGATGAAAATTTACAAATTTTATGATTTATTAATTATTTGACAGACATCAACTACACCTGTCCCTCACTAAATAATAGATGATACCCCCCCCCCCCACACACACACACTCTTGTTGTTATGTGATAGATAAATGGTCTCTTTGTATTTATTAAAAAAAAAAACTGTCATTTGCTAATCCCTATCTTTATAAATGTGACCTTTTTAAAGTATGTATTTTTTTGTATCTTTTTTTTTTCTTGAGCTAATCATAGAATATTAAATAGACCATTTCCATGAATGAGAGTATATCATCACATTCTATTATTAATTGCCTCTTTTTTTGATAAAATGAAATCTGTGATAAGTCTTTATAAATCAACTAGTTACAATTAGGTGCCATTATTCATCTCCATGATTAGGAAAAGAACACCCCAAGAGACAGTAAATATCCTTTTCTGATGACGCAAATACCAATTTATACCACAAACACTCTTAGAACAAATGGTAATAACACATGTTACACAAACAAATAGTGTTAAATGTGATACTTTGGTTTGTGTACTTGAGGCAGTAATATTGTCCATACATGAATTCAGTCTGGGCCATGATCTAAAAAACAGACACAATAGTAGACAGAAACATTTTTCTTAATTTTATCTTTATAAAGCTCTGTTTTGATTTATCCCAAATAAGTTATAAGCTTTGATAATCTAATGGTATATGGGACAAACGAAATGTTGTATTTTTTTTACCCTAACAATCCCCATCCCTCTAATGGTGTCGGGTTATAATCATTAAAAATGTTTAAAGTGGCATTCTTCCTGATCAGCGTTGGTTACACTGCCAGTAGATTATACAATGCTTTTTTGAAAAACAACTAGTTATCAAAGGCCCGGTACCCGGACCGGCGAGCAGGCACACAGTTGGAGTTGAAAATGGTGATATATATTTCAGCGCGTTAACAATCAGTCTATATACTTGCAGTGGCCCCAAGGACATGAACAGATTATTGTAGCCAAAATACATTTGAGAATAGGGACACCTAATAATACATCAAATAAAGTTCATATATTAAATAGTTCCTCCCAAAGAAAATAATCCTCACTATGGGTAAACATAAACAACAACTCTTAAAATCATATTCCTTCATAATATTTTAATGGACTCCTTTCCAAACAGTTATTCATTTAATGTTTTATGATGTTCAACATGGCGTATTTTTAAAAAAAAAGAGAGACGTGAGTGAGTGTTTGTGTTAAGCAAAACGCTACATGTTTAACAGGTGGTTTATTTACTGTTATACACATCGTAGCATAGTACAATTAACTAAGAAAAATTGCCGACCCGGCAGTGCAGAACCTAGGGAGTTAGGGGTCCGGTGGCTTGGCCTCTTTGGGGGCTGCCCCTGAATTTTGACATGGGATAATTTTTTGACGCTTCTCAAGCTTGGTCCTGAGAAGAAAGAATCGTTGTGTAGCTTTTAGCTGACCTTCAATTAAAAACATAGTATTCCATCAATGCAGTTGAGGCCGCAGACGCAGAAAACATTAGGCCTCTTTAAAAAGAAAGACATATCAAAGCTTTCAACATTATAGTTCTGTGAAGCCAATGCCGAACCAAGGGATTTTAGGCATCTTCGGAAGCCGCTACAGTTTGACATGAGATAATGTACTTAATATTTAGTTTAAAAAATATTTTGGGGTCCCTCCTCAAACTGGGCCCCCTCCATACACCCTCTGTGTGAAGCCCCCATCATAAATGGGTTAGTTTGCATTGTAAACGTTGTGTACGGCGCTACTCGATCTCAACCCTTATTCAATTCATTCACGTGACGTAATAGTCAAAAAATGAAAAAAAAAGTGACGTATTTTAGGTTAGTAATAAAGGGAAATAATTGTACATTAGAAATAGACATATTTTAGAAATAAAAACAATTTAAACAATATAAATATTACATTATATTTAGGTATCCATAATTTTGGTTTAAAATTGAGATTGTGGAATATAACACAGAATATTATTTGAACGATTTCTGTAAATATTTCTTTTATGATCGCTTCTCATTTAATAACAAATTGAACACCATAGATTTATTACGTTACTGTGAGATATACATATGCCTTTGGAACCACTCTCGGTTTAAAATTTGTTTCGGAGAGTATCACTAAATATTTTGGCATGATTTTGAGTTACTTCTCCTAAGATCGCTTCTTGCCCTTTGGTAATGATTGAGGCGGGGACGAAAACAGTATAACACTGTGATTGCCATTTGGCATTCACGATCTTAGCTGCCGTATGTTAGTGTACGGTGTTTTGTCACCTCCGCACTAAACATATGGCTGGTCCAATGTCAATTCTGACAGCCATGTAGGAGACTATTCTTACTCGGCTGGCCAGTTGGTAGCCGGATTATGCATGTTAAGAAGAAAACGGTAAATGTTTCTGCCATCTTTGAATTGTTTGTGCCGCCATGTTGGATGACAGACGGAAGTCGCGATGACAGACAGAAACCGGAACATATGATGTAAAATTTGTATGAAAAAATTTTAACTTTAATAACTAATGTTTTTCAAATGAAGATATTCCTGAACTTTTTACAGTTTTGCATTCAGTTGAGACAAAAGGAATATGATGTAGAGCGGAAAGAAACAAAATCCAGATTTTTTGAAAAATAAAAGCATGTTCCTTTATTGCGATGTGTGTTTTTCACATCAAATACAAATTTTCATACACAAATGGAAGTAGAACATTACATGTTTTTATGATACTTTTTTCATACAGCACAAAAAACAAGAGTTGCACAGCGCTCACCAGAGTATAGAAATTTTAACAAGAAATGTGCAGCACCTAGAAGAAGAGAATTCAGAGCTGAAAAATGAATTGGAGGAGTGGATGAAAAAGTTTCAGAGCTCAAAGAGTGGAGAGCAGATGAAATCGGATGCAACATATAGACAACAGGTGTTATATAATTGCTAAGTTTATGGAGCCTACACACCCATTCATTAAACCTTTTTTTTTTAAAGAAACTAAACTAAATGACATTGCAGATTTCAGATTTGCATCAGTGTCTAGAGGAAGCACAGACATCAGAGAAACTTGCCAAAGAAGAAGTAAAAAATTTGGAGAAGAGGCTCAAAAACTTTTTAGAAACTGCCGCCTCTTGTGCCCCGCCATCTTTAGGGCAAGATGATGAATTAATTTGTGAGCTTCAAGCAAAACTGTCTCAGCTGGAAGAAGAAAAGGTGCTATTTTTTTCGTCAAAATATTACAAAGTATCTATTATATATTTGTTAAGATTTAAGCTCGTATATTTTTATGTTGCACAGTAATGCAAAATGATCCATAATTTTGGCTGGGTCCAGATCAACGTTCCCCATTATTTAAATAACAGCGCGCACAAATGTTTTGCCTGTATACCACTATGAAAAAAAAAGTAAAGTTCCTTTTGAATTAAAGGGCCATAGGGGCATATGAAGTGTATAATTCATGTTTCTAAAGCCACAGCACATAAAGGGATTGTGTGGCTAGCACAACGCCCAGCGGCCTTAAGTCAGGTAAACATTTAAAGCTGGGTGGGCTTAGGGGACTTTCAGCCAACGTTCGCCCAGAACGTAGGAAAATTCCCTTTGGTTCTCATCGAGGCTCGAACCCAGGACCTTCAGGTTGACAGTCGAGCGCTCTTCACTGGTCATCCATCCGTCAACCCATATACCCCTATGCCAAGCAAAAATTTAAAAGTTGCGCACAGCTAGTATCTCATGCTGCACAGAGCATTTGGAAAATTAAAGGAAACGTTGCCTCAGATACTAATTGAGCCTCAAAGATCATTTTCATTCTTCTCGTAAGAAACATGATTTATAGTATCACTTCATCTCCACATTAGTATGATGGTAATAAAACCTCACACATGCCATGTTAGTTCCACTCTGTCTTAAATTGCTGTCAATTTAGAGTACATATATTAGTATTATGGTGTGGGCAATAATTAAATTAAAAGGAACAGCTGACTGTCAAGAGGTTATATGTGTGCTGGTCAAGAGCATTCCAGCTGTCACATCAAGGAGTTGACCCCAAAGATTAAGGAAGTTTCATATTTATAAAGTTTGAAAAAAGTTTTTTTTTTAATGAAATACAATTTGAAATTCTCTATTTACACATACCAATAACTTAGTCAAAAATTATTTTGACTAAATAGTTATTTTTTTTTTATTTACATTCAAGTGATATAATTAATTAAAAGACATCTGTAAGACTTTTAAAAAAAAAAAGTCTTAATAAAGTTGCAGTGATGATATGAAATATCATTTTTTGGTTATTTTCTTTTCTTTTGATAGATTTGTTTGAAGGAAAGACTGGTTGAAGCTGCTTTAGAACATCAAAAGAATGTTAATGAACTTAGTGCATTACGTGAAGAATTAAAAGATAAAGAGGAAGAAATTGAGTGTTTGGAGAGTCAATACACTTCTCAGTGCAATATAAATGAAGTGAGACTTAAATCACTTTTTTTATAAAGCTCGTGATGTTGAATTTTTTTAAGATAAAAGGAAAATATATAAAAATTTACAAAGTTTTGAAGCAAAAACTATTCGTTGTGAGATTAATCAAATGACAAGTTGTTTATTTTTGTACAAATGCACTTTAAAGGATATATTTATAATCTGTAAATTAAATATAGTTGTTTTTTTTTAAGTTAAAATAGTAGTGTTATTAATGATACAGTACTTTAATTCATTATCTCTTAATTTTTAAATGATTAATTTTTTTATTCTTTTTTTGTATTGTATTGTACTATTCAAGATTTATAATTCCAGCAGGGGGTCACCAAACTATAGCTAGCAGGTCGTATAGTGCAAAAAATGGCTGGAAATGTTAACCTCGATTTCCAAAAAGTCTTACACAAATTAAAGAAATGTGTTACTTGTTTGGAACCACTTATGTCTATGAAAAAAGATTTTAAAAATAAAGTTTGTGAAGTCAACACATCCAATGAGTTTGACGATGAACATTTGAGGCAATTTTCCTAGAGCTTTCGTTCTGGTTTACAAATATTGTACATAATGATTAAACGGCCTGTGCTCTTCATTGTTTCAGTTAGTTGTCTACTGCGAAAATAGGTTGTTGACCCCTGAATTAGAGCATAATGAAATAATTAAAGGTCTGAAAGTTTGATATTTTAATTTTTTTTGCATTAGTTAATTTTGATAAAAGTCTATTTTTAAACTGAAAACAGATATGTAAGCACTGAGATCATTTGACCAAGGTTAACACATTTTTTAGGCAAAAATACTCAGCCAAACTTTCTAAGACAATAAATATCAAGGTATAAAAAATTCATTAAGAATTTTTTTTTAACTTTAATGTTGTCCTCTAATATTTCATTATAACTGCTTAAAATACATTTTTGAAAATAGACATTTATTTACAACCTTTCATTTCTGGTGTATTATTTGAAAAAAAAAAAAACATTTTATTTTCTTTTGTACTATTCCAGCATCTACGAGATGAAAATCTTGAATTAAAAACAAAATTGGAAACGGATGATCTTCAAGTTGTTACTAGTAAAAAAGGAAATTCCTTGTTTTCTGAGGTATATTTTACTTTTTAAATAATTGGATTATCTTTGAAACAATTTTTAAATCTAATGAGTATATATTGTCCTTTAAACTAAAGCTTAAAATAATCAAAAAAGTATTAGTGAGAAAAATGATATAAAAAAAATAAAGTACTAGAATCCAGGTAAAATAAACAAAAATTTCTATTGCAACTTGGCCAATTTTTATTTTGGTTTCTGTTCAGCTATTTTATGTTTCCCTGTTTTGTTTTTTTCATTTATCAATATTTTTTATCTATTTATTCTCTCATCTGGCCTCTGTTTTTTCCACACTGGCATTTTAGTAGCTACTACATGTATGTGGTTTTGACTGGCTAGTTAATTTTTTTTAATTAGTCCATGTCTTGGAAGAGTACAAGTTACTGGAGTAAAACAGTTCATGTAAAAGCCAATGTTTATTATAATGATTTTTCCTGCTTGAAAGGGAATTCGATTTCAATATGATTATTCTCACTTCTCCTTAAGACTGCCACCGATTTAAGTTGTACAGAACTGTCTTTGTCTACTGAGCATTTGCCAATACATGTACTTGATTGTTGATTGTTTCTATATTTTTTAATGATTAACAGGTTGATGATCGGCGTGTTATTGCAGAAACTAAAATAGTCAAGTTGGAATCCTTTTTGAAAAAAGTGGAAGAACAACTCACCAAAGAGCAAAAAGAAAACAAAAGACTGAAAGTAAAAATTTTCCTTTCTTGAGATAGTGACTATTTATTTACTTGTAATTTTTTTGTAATGTCTACTTTTATATTATAATAAGTTGTGTTGAAGATTCTTAAAATTTATCTAATCTGCCTGATAGTTGATCTTGTTTTCTTAATTTAAAAAAAATTGATCTTGATTATTTGATGACCTGAACTGGATTTAGCTAACAACTTTAAAACGGAACTCAATTTGATTCTTATGTAATATAAAGCAAAATTAAAATTACAAGTTTTCATGTTTTTTAAAATGTATGTAAACCTTTTTATTAACCTTTTTTTTTCTAACATTTCAGCAACAGATTCTATTATTACGGCAGACATCTAGCTCTGGTTATACAGAAGAGAGTGTTAAAAGTTTACTTGGAGAAATTGCAGAAAGTAAAAGGCAAATTATCCAGTTATCAGAAAGTCTGCATAAAAAAGAAGTTTTAGTGGTAGGTGAATGTTTTCCTTATTATTAATTTAATAAATATCTTAGTGAAAAAAAAAAAACCCTCTCAACTAAACTTTTAAAAGTGTATTCTGTAATAATCAGGATGTTAATCTCACTCTTTCTGTTAGTTTGTGTCCATGAGTGCAAGTCAGAGGCTGATATGTCTCTGGATTAATATCTTAAGCATTTGAAACTTTGAAATTTCCCTCCATACAAGTTTAAGTTCTGAACTTACATAAGCCAAAATATTTGAGTGAATTTAGATTGTAAAGTGATAACGACAAACTTGATTTTTCAACTATATTTTAACAAAATTAGATAAGCAATAACTTTAGAAGTTTGCTAAAACAAAAACAAAAAAAGAGAACATTTAAAATTTTTTTTAGAGATTTTTACCAAAGAAATGATGCATTCAAAAATTTGAATTAAAAATGAACCTGTACAATTAAAAAGTTTGGAGACATTGTATTAAAGCACAATTCTTTTAATTAAAAAAAAATGGGATCATTAGAAAGATGAAACAAAACTTGTTATTTTTAAATATAATGTGTCATGGAGAATCTCTCAATAGCAAAAGCTCACTCACAACTATCATTTCTTGTATCTTTATAAATACAAAGTTACAATAAATTCAGCATAAACATATGCATATAAAAGGATTTTTTAAATTTATGTTTTATTTATTTCTTTGTTGAAGTGTCAGTAAATTATGCAATGTTTTGATCATGGGAAATCCCCATATTGCAAAAGCTTACACATAAAAAAAATCACTCCCTTGCATCAATAAATATTGTGTCACCATAGATTCAGGATAAAATAATGTATGCATCTACGAAAGTATTTTTTTTAATTAATATTTTCTTTCTAAATGTAGCTCTAAATTTATTCTTTTTTATCATGAATGAAAAACATTTTTCAATAACTGTAGAAAGAGCATTACTGTACAAGTGTCTAATTTTTTATAGACTGAAAAGTCTGTTAATGATGTACGTTGATGGAACGAGTGAAGTACGCTTTGAGCCATGCACTTTTCTCTGACTGTTTTTGATTTATAGTTCAGCAAACAAGCCAGTATGTTCATTTAAGGTCAAAATATGTTTGGATGAGATAAAAACTGCATAACTTCAAATTTTCATTTAAAAATAACAGCAGCAGAATTCGAGACTTTCCTGTATACATCTACTCTATGCACTTGTCTTATTTAAAAAAAAGGATTTTTTATAAATTGTACAATCTATTCTGTATTTGCTAAGGAACAGTTTTTAATAAAATATTATAGCCTTTTAATACCTTTGATAAATGTAGATTACATTTAGATTATTGTTTTTTTATTCTGATTAAAAGATTTTGGATGTTTTCTATAAAATGTATAATTTTCAATCATTTTTTTGAAACTAGTTTTTATAATCAAACTCAAAAAATATTCACAGGTCCATGAAACAAAAGAATTCAACTTGCCTTCCCTAGATGCTGTAAATGACAGCGACAAACTTTACATCAAATATTTACAAGACATCATTCAAGATAAAGTGTACACACATTTTTTTTTAAACCTTGTATTTAAAAATTATTCTGTGCAGTTTACTTTTCTTATAAAAACTTCTTGCTCTACCTGAATACTGGATGCAAGTTTGACTTTTGTTTTGAATCATTCATTCATAAAAAATTTTTTTATCCATAAATAACACAGCTCAACAAAAAAAATTTTTTTGCGAATTGCCAAGAATGTTTGAATGAATTTATAACAATTCATGGGTGCTGATTTCAAAACTGCTACTGCTTTTGCTAAATTGGCTCTAGTTTCTGAGATATTGGACATCCTTCAAAATATGATTATACCCTTTGTGTAAAACAAATGCAATAAGTTTGGTGTCTTTTTGTTTAATTTACCTATACCAAGTTATAACTTGGTTTATTTTTTTCTCTTTTATG
The DNA here is from genome assembly GCA_021962125.1 of Bulinus truncatus. Taxonomy (NCBI): domain Eukaryota; kingdom Metazoa; phylum Mollusca; class Gastropoda; family Planorbidae; genus Bulinus; species Bulinus truncatus. The sequence continues at coordinate 8,652,945 of JAGDYQ010000021.1, forward strand.
CTGCTTTCTAAAGACATCATGAGTTCATCACGAAGATGCTGCAAAAATAATCCGAATGTATTCTGTTACATCTGTGGAGAATACATGATTGAAAAGCAAAGAAGAAATATAACCGACTTTGTGCAGCAGGCATATTTTGGCTTATTTCGGTGTGAACCTGGTAGACCAAGACAAGTCTTGGGCTCCCCATAAGGTCTGCAAAAACTGTGTGTAGAGCCTACGGCAGTGGACAAATGGTGAGAAGAAAAGTCTAAGTTTCGGTGTACCAATGGTATGGCGAGAGCCGAAAGACCATTTTGGTGATTGCTATTTTTGTATTGTGCATGTTAAAGGCTTCAATCGCCACAAGAAATCTAAGTGGGATTATCCTGATCTTGAATCTGCAAGGAGACCAATTCCACATAGCAGTGAAGTTCCTATACCAGTGTTTACTGGATTATTAGAGTTTTCACCATCAGACTCCGACAGGGGGCAAGATCTGGAGTTTTTGGCAGGTGAAAATAGTGGAAGCGATTATGAAGGAAGTTCCTCAACACTTCAACCATTCAGCCAAGAAGAAATCAATGACCTAATACGAGACCGAAATCTGTCCAAGCAAGCATCTGAGCTTTAAAGCGTCCAGGCTCAATGAAAGAAATTTTCTCAAACCAGAAGTTAAAATAACATTTTATCGGAAAAGAGAAGAGTTTTTCTTCCATAATTCAGCCAAGAGGAAGATCTTGTTTACTGTAATGACATCCCTGGACTTCTGCTCCAAATGGGACTACAAGCTTGAAATGTGTTCTGTTACACAATGGTAACCGTTATGCATCTCTTCCCATTGCCCACTCAACAAAACTTAAAGAAGAGTATGAGAATATCAAAATACTTTAGCAGAAAGTCCGTTATTATGAGCATCAGTGGTCAATTTGTGTTGATCTAAAAATGGTAAACTTCTTGCTTGGGCAGCAGTCAGGATACACTAAATACCCATGCTGCATGTGCCTTTGGGATAGCAGGGCAAGGCAAGATCATTGGACAAGAGTGACATGGCCTGCAAGGGAAACCATGACTGTAGGTAAAGAAAAGATCATCAACAAGGCACTGGTTGACAAAAATAAGATAATTCTCGGACCGCTTCATATCAAATTATGTTTAATGAAACAATTTGTTAGGCTTTGGAAAAATATGGCAATTGTTTCAAGTATATTTTCAGATCATTTTCCGGATTGAGCCTGGAGAAGCTGAAAGCTGGGATTTTTTACGGTCCTCAGATTCGGAAACTCATCAACGATCGAAATTTTACTAATTTCATGGATCACCTTGAAGCTTCTTCATGGAACAGTTTTGTTTCAGTTGTCAGGAACTTTTTAGGTAATAACAGATCAGAGAATTACGAAGAACTGGTGCAAGATATGCTCGCTAACTTCAGAAACATTGGAACAAATATGAGCATCAAGGTACATTACCTGCACTGTCATTTAGACAAATTTCCAGGTAACCTTGGGACTTCAGTGAGGAACAATGTGAGAGGTTTCATCAGGATATGAGGGTGATGGAGGTGAGATATCAAGGAAGATGGGGCATACATATGATGGCTGACTACTGTTGAAGCCTCCAGCGCAATTGACCCAACGACACACACAAAAGGAAGTCGAGTAAACAGCGATTTGCTAATGCATTACCATAGACAATAAACATATTAATTAATTAATTAGACATAATTAGTTTTTCAAATGAAAATGTTTTCCTCTATAACACTATTACACATATTTTTGAACAAATTTCTGCATGACCATTAACAGTTTCACTACTATTTGTTAGTATACTATTTTACTTCATGCAATTCTTGACAATTTTCAAACACGATGCATACATTATTTCATTAATTTTAATTATCTCGAAAAATAGAGCCAATCTAGCAAAAGCACTTACATATTTTAAATCAGCATAGTTGACTTTGTATAAAATGATTCAAATATCACTAGCAATGAATTCACTGTTTACCAGTGTAATAGAATGACTCTCAGTATTGGCTCATTAATTATCTGAACAGAAAACTTTTGAACGCCAAAGTCCATGAAGTCCAACAGAGTTATTTACAATTGAAAAGGACAGAGTTTCATCTAGCTGAAGCCAAGAAAGAAAATGTGATTCTGGTACATGAGAGGGATAAGCTGAAGTCACTGAATGCCCATCTGAACATAAGCTTGCAGGAGCTGCAAAGGAAATATGAGCCAGGTTAGTATTTTCTTTTTTTTTTTTCCTTCATTATTGCAAAATACAATTTATAGGAATGGAGTTCAATTGTGATCATTTTGTCACATGTTCACTTTACTTTGGTAACAGTGTTAGGTTTCATCACTGACAGATGTGGTGAAAACAAATAAAAATGTCTGTTTAATATTTCATTTGAAAATTGTGTTAGAGGACTAAAAAAATTCAATAAATTGATAATAATATTTGAACTTAAACCTCACTGTGAAACCACAGCTTATCATTTCAGTTGTGTTTCATGTATTAAATATAATTTATTTAGTTCCCCCCAAAACAAGTGTAAAAAAAACCCATTGTCCACTGCGAAAATAGGTTGTTGACCCCTGTATTAGAGCATAATGAAATAATTAAAAGTCTCAAAGTTTGATTTTGGTTTTTAAATTCTGATATTTAAATTAATTTGTATAAATTTCATTAATTATCTTTTCTAAACTGACCTATTTTGACCTATTCTCAGAATAACTATGTAATGTTGACATTCATGTTAACTTTAAAGATAAGCTTTTAGCCCTTATACTGGTGATTTCGTTAAAAAATCTCTGTGAGAAAAATCCTAGCCGTTAATTTAATATTGGGTCACTGACTCTGTCTCCAGAAAGCTGCTTTCCATGATTAAAAATCAATAGAAGTTTTTCAAATTCATTAAAAAAAAATGAGACTTTGCTTTGTTATGATTACACACACCTTAAGTTATTCTGATTTCTTGACGTCATCATTGTTCTGGAGGATGGTAAGAGACAGTTGATGTTGCCATACTAAAATTCATTAGTGATGTCAAATACGGGAACTCTATTCTCATTATTTCTATTTTTTTATTTTATCTGCGATCTGTTGCATCTTCCTACTAGCATTGCCAACAAGGGGTAGAAAAAAATTCTATTAAAAAATCACTGAGAACACCAAAACATTCACTTCTGTTGTGTGTTGTTCATAAGTAAGAATGTAACATATTCTCCAGACAAATAAATGCAAAATTATGGATTGTGAACTAAGGCCCTATTTATGAATAAATAAAAGTCTTTTAGTTATTGGTTTCTTTTTTCCCAGAAGCTTCTTTTAGCCAAAGACCCACAAATGGAAAAAAATAGCAGTTGATTGCAATTTACATGTATGGAGAGCCAACTTGATAATAGTTTCAATTTTTTATTTTAAAATGAGCCCCTTTGAAATTGGATAGACCATCTTTTTTACTTTAATTGATTAAAATAATTACTCTCTTGACTTACCTCAAGAGATGAATAAAAGTTCATAGAAATAAATTTTAGCAAACAGGCTAGAAATACCTAATTGGAGAGTTCCCTATGCCTTTGTTGTTTTTTTTTAAAAACCTGTTGATCATATTTTAACATTAATAAGAGGATTCTAAATTCTCAACAATTCTCTTTTTTTATTTTATCAAAGTTGCCAGTGAGGTGAATTTGAAATATGAAACTTGTTTTTGTCTTTCACTGCAAAGAATACCATGTTTAAATATTATAGTTAGATTCGCTATTTGATTAAAAAATGAATTGAAAAAAGTGACGTCAGTTATATCTTGCTTGATTATATTCAATCAAATGGGCACAATTAATAAGCCAGATTAGTTCAGGGGTGGGAAACTGTCTATCCCACTTGTGCTCTAATTAAATCAGACAACACAACTCCTTGTTTTGTAAAAGAATTAACTGAACTTTTTAATGCATGATATTTACAGATGAGAATATGATAATCCAATATAAACACTTGAGAAGATGAATCAATAAATCACATGTATAATTCTATAATTTATCACACTAGATAAATACTAAGATCAATATTCGATGAGAGATGTGGCAATAAATCACATGTAGCTGCTATAACTTATAAACCAGTACACGAGTCTATAACTATGTGATATTTACGTTTGCACTGTCCACTTAGTCCACGTGTTGCACCAAGTATCCCCTTCCTGGGTCTCTAGTCTTTCCGTGTGTGTGTGTCTCTCAACCGTTATAACTTCCCCTATTTATAGGATATATCACCCCCGCATATTACATCATTTTCCCGCCAAAACCACAGAGGTCAATGTGTAGGCGATTCGCGCCAAACTCCGTGCGCGGGGTGATTGACATAATTGCATCATGCATGCTTGACCCTGCAAGCACTTACCATACCATATAAGGAAATAATGCCGTGACTAACAATGCGTGGTAGCAAGGGCTGGAACAATACCAAATAAGGCAATAACATGCAACGTAAACAAAGCTTAATCACAAGGGATAGGACAGAAACCATGGCTTAAAAAGCTGCATGTTGCCTTTTAAAACCATTTTTCTCTCTTTGGACTGCTTAGCCATGGCCAAAGTGATTAAATTCTAAGGAACTCACTCATTTTATTTCGTCATCTGAATGGTGTGTTGCCTTAGCTCAGGGTTGCCAACTTGTATATTTTAAAACCAGATCTAAGATATACGCATGACCAATGGTGTACTTTCAAACTGTTTCTACATTAACTGAAACTGTTTCAAAGCACTTTGAAAAAAGTATAGTTCACTGACCAAGCATTTGAATGCATAAGTGTGCTCAGATGAGTTTGATCATTTCTTCACTTTACTCGTACAGTCGTTTTCGAGACTTGGCTCTGACTTTCATCAACAAGAAAATCACCTGCGCTTATTTACTGTGCCACATTTACTGGAACCTTAGATTGTACCTGATATGTTTGAAAAGGAGCTTCTGGAGTTTGCGCGAAAATACCATCTCTCGCCTTATGCTGACGTAGAAACCAGTCTATTTGGTTGCATTCGGGGGAAAGCGCTGTTCAATTTATAAATCTTCATATATACTTACTTCCTCTGGCAACAGATATATTTGTGAAACTGCTTTTCGCTACTGAAATATTTGAAGAGTGATCGTTGCTTAGTGCTCACTATCACCCATTTTCAAGATCACTTGCGTTTAAAAAAATCCACAAACCTTGGCCAAACTATCAAATAAGCAGGCCCTGAAGGGTCATTAGAAGCTGAATAATTTCTGTCTAAGACTTTTTATACAAGGGCTTACGCTTTTAAGGTTTCTATGGTGTTTGTATTAAGACAGTTGTTTCAGTAAAATGGAATATTAAATTGCGGCCTTTGACATTTTTGATTTGTCATATCTTTCCATGAACAACTAGAAGGTTGTTCACCCGTGGTGTAGCTTATGTAAAAGTTTTCCTCAATTTTAATTGTTGCATTTGCCTTTATGTCTATTAATTTATTTATTCATCTGATTACCTAAACATATCAGTCTATTTATACCTGTTGGTTCAAGTGATACCCTTTTTTTTTAACAACTTAGCCTGAAACAGAAATAATGTTTTTACTAAGAACTGTTGTGAAAAATATACTAAATAATTTTTTGTTAACTTAGCCAAGACTGGGTATTAGTCCTCATTAAGCTTCCGCCACTCTAAAAGATCCTAAGTCATTTTCAGTTATGTAGTTATGTAGTTCCTGTCTATATTAATTAACATCTGTCTTTGTCGATGAAGAAGAGTGAGGCAACACTGGCTCATTTAGAAAATTTAAAACGCAATTCAAGACTTTTTTTAAAGAGAGCTTTGCTGGAAAATATTATTGTAAGCTTTTAGACGCAAGTAATAGCCCAACACATAACATTGGATGATTTCTTGACCTAAAAAAGAAATTTTCCAAATTCACTCACTGAAATATTTGTTTTATTTATTGTATGAAAAATGTATTTTAATCATTTTAAAATAAAACGTCGATAATTACAGCTTTATATGTTCAGATGGGTGTAGAGTGCTTGATAGAGAGCTGCACGGGAGTCAAAATCACACCCAGTCCCACCCGCTCCCAAAAGAAATTCTCCCCAGTCCCACCCGCTCCCGCGAAAAATTTCCCAACCTCATCAAAAAATATTCTATTATAACTGATAAATAATGGTTTTAAAATTTGTTTGTAGAAATCCTCTCGAAAAACATACATAAAAAACATTTAAGATAATAAGTAAAATAAAATAAGAGGCCATTAACACTTTCTGGAGATTTTTTTCTTTCTCCACAACATTACCCAAATGCCTAAAACAGTTGTGGCACAAGGCAAAAAGTCATTAACAGGAACATTCCCATATTTTGCACCAATGTTTATCAACTTTGCAGCCAATTCTTGGAGACCACAGCCTTCGACAAATGAAAAGGGCCTGATGTCTTTAGCGCACATTGAAACAATGGTGTTTGTGATTTCTGTTTTAACCTGAACTGGAGCCTGTTTAACAATCTTCTCTTGACTTGGAATGAAGCTAGTCATTGATGTAATTTTTGGAACTGGTGATCTGTTTTTACAAAATTGGACATGCGTCCACAGACCATTCGTACCATCACGTGCCTTCCAAGTTATAATGGTATCGCATCTTACATCCCGCGAATGGCACACCCTCTCCATCAATATGCAAACGGTTTCAACTTTCCCAAATATTGCTCTTTCCACCATTATTTACGTAAAACTGAATACGCTCGCTTTTTGTGTAAACTAACTTTTGAATGTTTGCTTTATGATCCATTATTTGAAAATTAAAAAATAGAATTAGAGAAGTAAAACACATTCAGATTTACATTCAAATTTAACGAATGGAAAAATCACTTCAAAATATAATAAACTGCGAATGCGCATTAACGAATTGAAAACACAGAGTCAACGCGAAGATTATAAATAAGGAATCACTTGTTCATTTTTAGTACAACCACCTTGAAAAAATAAAATATTTTAGGGACTTTTTTAAAGGTGCTTTTTAAAGAAATTTCAATAGCAATCATATCCAAGTCCGCGAGAGTCCCACTCAAACAAAACCCAAACCCACGGGACTCCCGCAAAACAAAACCCAAATTTATTTATCTTCTGATAAATTTATTTCCAATCCCGTGGGAGTCATGCGGATTCCGCGGGACTCCCGCAAATCCCGATCCCGTGCAGCTCTCGATTCCTCTCAAAAACATAACTTTTTTTTATTGTGTTTTTTTTTTTTTCAGAATGTATCCTTTTAGTTGTTTTAATGAAAATTAACTAACTAGATATCTTTGACATTTTTTTTAAAATTGAAATAATTTATATTTTAGGATGTTGTAAAAAAAAACAACAACTAATTAGTTTTAACTTATTTTTAAACTTAAAAAAAATATTTTGAAAATATGTATCAAAGCTGAACACAGAGGCGTAACAATTTTAAGGGAGGGGTCCAAAATCGAAAGTCCCACCGGGCTCCAGCTTGAGGGAGACCCCAAAATTATTTTTTACATTAAATATTAAGTACATAATCTCATGTCATGGTATCGAATGTCAAAATGCAAGGCCCCTAAATCCTAGGTTCGGCAATGGCTTTAATAGTTATCTTCCTGCAAAAGGCTTTGCAGTGTATAGCTAGCTAGTCCTAAGGCTAAATATTACATAACTTTTCCTTACCATCATTTTTGCGTCACACTTTAAAAAATTCAGAGACGCCTACATATTTCAAATTTACTAAATAATAATAAGATTAAACGAAAATAGAGGGGATGGGGAAGCATTTATATCCGAGAATCGAATCAAATACTGACGGAGACGAATTAACGAGTGTTAGCTTTCGGGGGGTTACGATAGATACTAATTTAGCGCATATTTTTGTTTTATTCGTCCGACTTTATTAGGCTTGGGCAGACCCGAAAACTCTTTTAGTCTTACATATATTCTGACCAGGCTTGCGGAGCCGCCATATTTTTCGGGCTCCGGCTCCCACAAATTTTGACGGCTCCGGCTCCGGCTCCGACTCCCTATTAAGATAGTATCACGGGAGACAAAAAATTGTGTAATTGCTCCACGCTAACATCCCGCTGATTAAAAGTTATGCAAATTTTGCCGCGTTCACCCCCAGAGTCAGGAACTTGAAAAATATACGCATTGTCCATTGTCGGTTTTACTAAAAACAAACCATTTCAGTGCATCCAGAATTATATCATTATTTTCCATCGAGGTTTCTCTAGTCGCCATTTTCAAAAGTAATAAAAAGTTATTTCAATGATCAAATTAGCAAATAGTAAAATGATACATTATTTAAAATATTTTAAAGACTTCAGCATTTATATTTATTATTGATTAATTCGAAGTGACTATTCGGACCCGGGCAGGCCCGTAGCCAGGATTATTGCATTGGGCGGGAGAATTTTTTCGGCCGGGGGGGGCGTGCCGAAGAACTGATTCTGGGGTACAGCGGCGGATCTAGACAACTTTGACGGGGGCAAAACTTTGACCCGGGGGGCGGGGCGAAACTGTTTTCAGTGTTGAAAATTGGTCTTTGAACAAAAAATATTTCGATAATTTAATGATGCATTACCTAAACTTGCGATAACCGGAGGTGGGGGGATATGCCCCCGGCCTCTCCCCATAATTCCGCCCCTGGTGGGGTAGAAGAAATGTTTGGGGGGCGAAGATGGAGGTGCGAAGCGCCGAAAGCTTGCGAACGGAGAGGAGGGGTTTTGGGAGGGGACCTCAGTGAGTCCCTTCCCCAAGAAATTTTTGCAGTTCCATATCTGGAATGGTGCATTTTAGTACCGATTGTTTAGCTATTAATTAGAAATATATAATTTTAACTACGTTTCAATAGTGCATGCATGTTGCAGTTTTGTTAAAAATCATTTAAATAGTAAAGTAGTAGTAAATAGTAAAGAGTTTTAATGACAAAAATTTATTGAGGCTGAGCAATTTCTGATTCCTGTTATAAATATATTGACCATTTGTTCTGCTACACAATTGTTACATAATAGATACCTGATTTATATCATTATACTGTTGGTTAAACGTACAACCCGGGAAGAACGACAAAGATGCACGAATATAGCAGCTATTTGTGTGATATTTCTTATAAAATATTGAAAACAAAGAACAGATATCAACAACAAATGACCAGTCGCAATTATTCAATTTAAATAAAATTAATTCTGCTAAAAAGTAAATTTGCAAAATAAATAACATCACTCAGAAATCACGGAGTTTGTACTTAATTATTTTATTATACATATGTATAAAAGTGAAGTCAGAAGTCAATATTATTTTATTAACTTAAATAAGTTGCTAGTTGTCCTCAGAAGATATCAATATATAAAACTATTACAAGGTTACGAAAAGGGCCCACCGACAGATATTTCGGGTCCCTGGGCAGGGTGAAACGGACCCGTGCTGATATTAATATTTTCAAAAGTTGATTGGCCAGCTCAGTCCGGGCCCCTAAAACAAAATTGAACAAAATGATTGATGTTGTATAGCCGTTATTATTAAAATTTTGTCAAAAGCTCAAATCATGCACGGGGGGAATAAGGTCATGCGAACGTGGCGGAAGTGTCAGCCCTCTAGCCCCCTCTGGCTACGGGCCTGGACCCAGGTACCAATAAACTACGATTTTAATTTCGGACCCCGTTCCAATAAAGTCTGATTGTTATTCGGACCCGTGGCAAATATGCACTTAGCTTAGCTATACATAAACTTTATTATTGTTTTTTGTTTATTTTTTTATAATTAACTGTTTGAATTGTATGTTTTAATCGTTACTCAGTGTCTAGGGTTTCACTAAGCGGACTCTGTATTATTATTTTTTCGGGTTCCGTCTAATCGAAAGTTTAAATATAGCTTCAAGCTTAGTGCATATTTGCCACGGGTCCGAATAACAATCGAATTTTATTGGGACTCAGGTCCGAATAGCCACAGCCTTATAGAGATTTATCTGCTCTGTTTCAGATATTCTGTTTATAATAAAATTGTTAAATCACAGAAAGCTACCATTTGTTTTAGCCTATTACAAATTGTAGGAGTGCAAACAATCAAACAAATTTGTAATTTAAAGCTAAAAAAAAAAAAATTCTGCTGTAAAAAAAAACATTTGGGAGCCGTGGAGCCGAGATTTTTTCGGCTCCCTCCGGCAGAGCTCCAGCGCCCTTTTCCGCAAGCCTGATTCTGACAACTAAAATATCCGGCTCCAGACTTTATTTATTAGGCTTGGACAGACCAAAAAAATTAGCGGCTCCGCAACAAATGACTACTCAAAGCTCCATACAGCTCCGGCTCCGCAAGCCTGCCACTGCCTTTAGTATAACCACCTTGAAAAATAAATTAAAATATTTTTGCGACTTTTTTACAGGCGATTAATAAAGGTTGTGCAATCATAGCCACGTCACCCGAGTGTCCCACTCAAACAAAACGCAAACCCACGTGACTCCGCGCAAAACTAGAATCCAAACCCACGGGACTCCCGCAAAAAACAAAACCCAAACCCACGAGACTCCCGATAAATTTATTTCCAATCCCGGGGAGTCACGCGGATTCCGCAGGACTCCCGCGAATCCCAATCTCGTGCAGCTCTCTAATATATATATATATATATATATATATATATATATATATATATATATATATATATATATACTAGTTACAAGTACCCGGCTTTGCCCAGGTTCAATAAGGTTTATTTTACCTTCCCTCATTCTTCCCTACCCCTCTCTCCCTTCCTCTCTCTCTCTCCCTCCCCTCTCTCCCTTTCTCCCTCCCTCCCTCTCCCTCCCTCTCTCCCATCTCTTTCCGTCCCTCTCCCATCTCCTCTCTCCCCCTCCTTCTCTCCTCCCGTCCATCCCTCCTCCCTCCTCCTTCCCTCTCTCTCCCTTCCCTGCCCCTCTCTTTCTCTTTATCTCTTCCTCCCCATTTCTCCATCCTCTCCCTCTCACCTTCCCTCCCCCTCTCTCTCCCTCCTAACCCCCTCTCCCCTCCTTTCTCCCTCCCTCCCCTTTCCACCCTCTCTCTCTCCCCCTCTCTCCCCTTCCTCCCTCCCTCATTCCCTCTCTCTCCCTCCACTCTCTGTCCCTCCCTACCCCCTCTCTCCCTCCCTTCCGCACCCTGCTCCCTCTCTCTTCTGTCTCTCCCCCTGCTCCCTCTCCCATCTCCCTCTCCCCCTCCTTTTCTCCTCCCCTGTCTATCCCCCTCCCTCCTACCCTCCTTTCCTCTCTCTCCCCTGCCCCCCCTCTCTCTTTCTCTCTCTCACCTCCTCCCCTCTCTCTCTCTCTCTCTATATATATATATATATATATACTTATTATTATATTTCACGCTTCTTCTAAAATCCTTCTTCATTCCTTTACCTTCCTCAAACTGTACAAATCAGAGCATGAAAAAACAACAATTCTTTGCATCACTGAGCACAATACAGCACCAGCGCGCAAGTTCTATTGATCATATGGAAATGACGTCACAGAATTTATTTATGGCGCCATCGAGATTACTTTAATATAGTAAATACTAAAATAAAAAAAATTAATTACAATTAAACTACCCATCGAGATGAAACAAAACCTGTCCTATAACCTTCCCCATGTAATTATGTGTATGTGTAACAAATTTCACGTTATTTGTTTGTCTGGATCTTGAGTTATAAGGGAACAGACCTACAGACAGACAGACAGACAACAAATGCGTCTTATAAGTATAGATATAATATATATATATATATATATATATATATTAGAAAGGTCAAAAAAATTTTTTATGGAGTTGGGAATTTGAAACATATTCAAAAAGTTGCCTATGGTCCTACTGATTGTAAAAATGCAAAATTTGCAAAAATCAGATTTTGTCTTCCACTCCCAACTTTTAATTCAAGGGAGGTATGGGGCGAAAAAATGCACTATGTCTAAAATAATAATTTTTTTTTTACTTTTTAGATACTAAAACATTTCAATAATAACTATGAATTAATTATATTGCAGAATAAATTTTTTAGATCAATTAAAATGTATTTTAAGAAATTTTACTCATTCAAAACAATAATTTAAAAGCTTAAAAGTCATTTTTCTCTAGAAAAATATTTTTGACATTTTGCTTCACTATGGCAAGAAAATCTCAAAAACCACTTGTCAGATTTTGATAAAACTTATAATTTTTATGAAGAAGAGGTGCATTTATAGAATGTCAGAGGCTTTTCAAAAATTTTAAAATCCATTTTTTTAAATTTTCGAAAACATTTTGCTATTTTCACCATACAAAATTTTAAAAATTCATAACAAATTTATTTATTACATTATCAAAAGTACTTTGACATTCCCTAAAGTAGCTTTTCTGATTACAAAATTGTTACATTTTATATGAATCAGTCTATAAATATTTCAGAAATATTTGCCACAAAAAGGTCATAAATTTCAAGATGGCGGCACCCACAAATATCAATATGTTAATAGAGCTGGTTTATGTCGTACTGTTATGATTTTTATTTACTGCATACCTTCCAATTTCTTCATCATTGTCTGTTGCAGCCAATAGAATGTTTTCTGGATGTGCAAAGTAGCAGTTATTTTTCCAATACAGGCAATATAATAGATTGATCAGCAGTATCAAGGTTCTGACGTTATTGTCATATAGAAAAAGTTTCTAGACCCACTTAGACAGATGGATCGCAAAAATCCCTGTTCGCTTTTTGTTAACCATCTTTGCTCTCATCAGAATGTTCCTTGTAACGCTATCTATGTCGACATCTTTGCTGGATCCAGAAGCTGTAGATGGTGTTAACATGTTTAAGTCCTTCAACACAGCTTTAACGATAAGACATGTATCCCTATTGCTTGGTTATCGATCATATTTACATCAGTTTTATTATTTGGAACATTCCTCATCGCTGGAGAAGTCTCATCAAGTAGTTCATCATCTTCAGCATCCTAATCTGGAATATCATTATCTTTCTCATCATTGACGTTATCATTTGTGGTTCTATCTGATCGACATTTGCATAAATTAATGTTTTTTCTTTCGATTTTGTAATATTTTTGTTGTTTGCTTGTCAACATTGTCTATGAACATATTTCACTTTCTTTTGATCCACCTAAAATGCCCACTCAAGCACATAAATTATTACTGATTGTGGACATTTACAGTCTCACTATCCCTAACACCTGCATCAAAACATTTACATGGACAAAATGTCAAATAACTTTTTTAGCGGTGTAATTCTTGAAAAGTAACCGATGATCGCTTTATATCCGATATTTTACCAAGTTCATTTAACGAAACTCGTTCTTTTACTCAGATGGTGCTATACTGGTAATGCCATTTGTAGGGGATACTAGCCTGGTCATATAATTCTTTAACTTCATGCGCTAATGCGTGCGCTCGTGAATGAAGGCTATGATTGTATTGTTCCATTTTAAGTATCCACCAATAGCCTTGAAACATCTTCACTGGTTGCAAGTTGTCTTTTAGGCAATTCAGTTACTGACCCAAACACAGAATGTATAGTTGCACTTCTTGTAGAAGAACTCATATTCGCAGAGGAACTTAATAAAAAATTGAAAAATTAATCAAAAATGAAATAAAACAACCATGCGTGATCCGATAATGAAAACGTTTACACCAGTTATATTGAGGAAACAGTTAAATGCATCACAGTTAATCTGAATTATTTGGTTATTCATAAAAAAGGTTATAAGATAAAACACAATCTTTTATATGCATATTATTTCTTTTTTTTTGAATAACCTAGGTTACCAAATTCCCATGTTAGATTATGAAAAACTCACAGTAAATATAGTTAAAATTTCGAACAAAAGTTGGGAGTGATTAAGTAAAACTAAGTAGTTTTCAAATATTTGTACATATTAAATACTACAATGATCTAACAAACGTTTATCTTTCGATAAAAAAATTTGTTTGACCCATTAATATATATATATATATATATATATATATATATATATTTATAAATATATATATATAAATATTAGAATAATACACCGATGGGAAAGAACTAATTGTTTGTTTCTAGCCTATATAAAAATTACATAAAAGTATTGAATTGTTTATTACTGTTGCATTAGATTCAGTTTCTCTTTATTGCACGTTTGTTAGTTTACGCAAATTTAGATGTTTGCGGTCATTTCTACCACTTGAAATGTTTTGAAAATGTTTATCCGTTCCTTGCGTTCCTTCAACAAAGTCAGATGCTAGTTTCACTCATCTCTCGGCACAATCGTTAACAACGTTAATAGCAGCAACATTTCTGCACTGGCAATGTAAGAAGCTGTTTGTCACCAATCATCATCATGCAGATCGAGGAATCATGTGTCCAATTGAAGTTTGTATATAGTAAACTACAAGTCATTTCCATCCAGATCACACAACCGAATTGAAGAATCAATTGAGTGGAATCGTAGTTTTCCCCAACCATTTCCAAATCGATTCTGTGGAGTTTGGTGGGCAACCACGGTCAAGGCCTAAGTAGAGCATCTGCTAGAGCTTGCTTTTCCAACACAGGTACTTCATTGCTGAACTGAGCAGAGTGGGATCCAATTTCAACAGTCAATACCATAGATGCTATTCGGGGCACAGATTGCTGACTAGGATATGTCTTTGTTGACATCGTTAAGCCTTCAAAAAGTCGCTTGTAGAGCTGTAGATCATTCCATGGTGCATCCACTCTTTTTGCATGTGAGCCACCACGACATAAACATATTATTACAAATGTAGCAAATGCGAATCTTTGCACTTGGTCACGTGTGGTAATTGCCTGGAGGAAATAATTGAATTTGTTCCTCACACAGTGCAATCTTGAGGCAATATATCAGCTTTGCCATCCATCGTGCTCTGTGCATGCCACCTGGTCTTTTAAAGTTAACCTCCTTATTTGTAGCATTCAAGTAAACAAGGCACAAGCTTAAAATTCAGTAGTCGCCTGCAAGAATTCGGTTTGTTTACTAGAGTTGGCATGAGCAATTACCGCATCTCTCATTATCTTATTTAGAAACGGCTCTTGGCCTTCAGATCATGATCAGCTAACGTAAACGAACGGCGTACATGAGACCAATCATGTACCACAATTTAAGTATTTCGCAGCCTGGTGAACAAAGTTATTTCCGGGGATTCGAAACTTTTATTTTCATGTCTCCAAACACATGCGAGAGGAAAATTTACCAATGTGATGGCGACAACCTGACCAAGAATAGCACGTTGCAGCTTATTTTTATGGCAAGCAGGCAGCAGTTTGATTACCAGTGTTTGACTTGTTGTATCGAATGTCACATTAACGATACAATCATTACAATGCCACTCCTGCCGATTAGCTCCATGGTTAATTCTGCAATTATTTCACTAACGGTTTCTTTGTTGCCTTGGCACTCCTAGCAGTTTCAATTGCCAGTAGGCTCAATTAAAGGAAGTACCTAGCTCAATAAACAGGAGTTGTGTCAACTATGCCAGTTACATGAACAACACTTTTCGACCTGATAGTCACTTTACTCGATTGTGCCGGATCCGTTTTACAACCTGATCCGGATTATTATTCCAGTTTTGGTAATTTGCAGATACCGTAAATCTAAGGGGTTGGATACTGAACGAAATGGCTAAATGACATTGGTGATTGGAAGTTGGAAGTGAAGAACTTTGAAATAAATTAGAAAATAGAAATTATTCAAATCATTGAAATCAGAATATAACGCAGATTTATAATAAGGTATTATCCATATGTAACTAAACTCGCTGTTAAGTTCTAACTCGCTGAAAGGTCAAAGGAAAACAGCTTTACTATTAGTCTATTACTTTCATTACTTTCTTGCTTGCCACTTGGCAGTGTAATTTTAACTATTGTAGTGAACTAATTATTTTGAATCTGAGGAAAAGTCCGACCATCATCACCTGGGTTCATCTCGTCTTGTCAATGGCTCATTGGATGATGGATGCTTATTGTTATTGTTCAAATGTTCATAGTTTATGATGTGTATTGAAATGGATAATCAATAGGAAAAAACAAATAACAAGACTGAATTGAAATGAGATTTGAGAACAATCGATCTATATATATAAAAAGCAGCTTGACAACTACGGCGCGCAGGACTATTTATAGAACAGTTGGGTTCAGTCACAGCAAAGCATTCGACACCTATCATTTACTGGGAGACGAAGGCTGGGTCACAGCGAGCGTGTTGTTGAAAAAAAACACTATATTGTGCTGGAAGGGAGGGTGGATAGGAGTCAGACACGAGAGCGAATTGTCACAGACTACCACCCATTTGTTTTTACCAGCAAGCGCGTTGTTTTTTTTATTTAATTTGCTTATGTGACGAACTATTTCATTTATCCCCCGTCGCGGTAAATTCTGTATCCGTTTAACCGCGAAATGAGGGAATGCTGTACATAAAATAACGTTATAATGTCAACTGATTATTGTAAAAAAACACATTTAATAATACAATTATGTGTAGAAGAATAAAGTAATATTGAACATTTCCAATTTGAAAAGAAATGGTGTATTGATATAGATAACAAACAAATGTTAACGATTTCAGAATATGTATGTGGCATTCCGTTTTGTCATTTTATTTAGTGAAATATATTAAGCAATATAAGCACGATGTTGGTTGTATAATACTATTTCATGTTTTATGTGCTCCTAAATACGAAACTATTTCATTTATCACTGTCGCGTAAATTCTGTATCCGTTGACTACTTAGGAAGCGGGGAATGCTGTACATAGAAATAACTGTTTGAATGTCAGCAAAAAACAATCCTGATCTTAAAAAAGGCATTAAAATATATCTAACCAATAAGAAAATTAAGTCTGGCAGCTCATCGAGAATCAAGGCATCAAAGAATTAACTAAAATCTGTAAACAACAAAATAAAAAACAAGTTGCTGGAAGGTACAGATAGTGACCATAAAGTCTGCACATAATAGGTCAAGTTCAATTTGATACCATTTATGTCAGCCTGTTATTTTGTTTTGTACTTATTTTAAAAAATAATTACACTAATTGTATTGATTGATATGGCGGCGTATGCTACGTCGCCGTACAATAGTAATTCTGTATTTCTGTACTTTTACAAGTTTGAAAATGAAACACAAATTTGTAATGAATTCAATTGGCATTTGACAAAGCCATTATTCAAGCCCTAAAGAAGTAAGAATACGATGTTGATAACTAACTAATGACTATTAGTTTGTTAACAGTGTTAAGTTACTCCAAGTCCACAGCCAAATAATGTACACTAGGGTGATAACAAAAAAAATATTTTATGAAACCACTTGCAATCGAGGAACTTTTATGTGTAATTTAAGAATATCAATTGCATTTTTGATTTTTTTAAAAAAGTTCCCCCTCCTCCCCCTTTTTCGGAAGAAAAAAGTGGAAAAATATTTTTTTTTCAAAAAAAGGACATTATTTTTTTAGCTTAACTCAAAAGAGTAATAATAACTAATCAACTTTTATTAACAAATAAGATACAGATCAGTTAGTAATATGTACAGAATGTACAAGAAATGTTTAAAACATATTTTTCCTATGAACTTCAGATTCAAAAATTGAAATTTTCTCGATTTTGCATGAAGTTCCTCCATCAGTTTCACAGCACGTTCAGCAATTTGGTTAGATCTGGGAATGTCAATTAATGACTTTCGACTGACCAATGGGTCTTTAAACACTTAATTGCCTTCTTGCATTTTATCCTGATGAGTGAGGTAAACAGTTCATTGAAGGACGCTTCATTATAGTGTTGAGAATGGAACCAAGCATTTGCCCATTCGTAGCAGATGAAGTTGCAGGCAGAAGTGAGGATGTTGCGCCACTCTGGTATCAGAAAAAATGATATAACAGTATATATCGCACGTGAGTTCCATCTTGCCTGGTGTAAATTTGGTAGTTTCTTCCAGTTGATGCGAGGCCAACGTGAAGTTGTTTGTAATGACGATATGCGACATAATTCATATAAGAACGAAATCATCTCGCCATCAGGGTTCTCGTCTGTGCTAACATCATCTGTCGCAACGAGGCGGTAATCAGCCTGAAGAGTGACATAGTTTTGTGTTAATTGGTCAATGAAGGAATAGTTGAGTTTGGTTTGCTCGTTGGCTCTTGGATAAAAAATTCATGACATGTTTCAAAAGGAGGTCGAGTACATGGTGCTGACACCCAATATATTGTGGCTTCTGAAAGCCCTTGCTCAAGACATCATCCTGTATGAGCTTTACAATCATGCAAACGACCAGTATTTACTGCGGTCGTGTCGCATATTATCATGCCAATATTTTTCCAAGCATCATATTCATCAAGTAGCTGATGTAGTTCCTTGTGAATGGCCGCGGCAGAACCACTCTCACATTTAATAATACCAAGTTTGATTTCGGTTGTCATATTTTTCAGCAGAACTACTTGATACTCTTCCCTTGAACTCTTTACCATCAAACTGGAGACAATAGAGTTCTTTGCTTTGAAGTTTTTGAACAATTTTGGTTTTCATTTACGTCCTACAGAGATTACTCGTTTCCAGACACCCGCCTGACTTGGAACTGGCACATCGTGACCCTGTTCAGCAATGGTTGCAAGAACATCATATGCTTTATGTGTAGAAATGTTGTTTTGCAGTACTAGCAAACCCGCTGTTGTAGTGCTTGCTCTTTGGTATTTCGGTTTGCATTCAGGAAGATGACGTGGAAGAATAGGTTGGCAAGTCGGGTGAAGAAGCAGAGGTTTCAGAATCCGAAGATTCTGAGACAGTTGTATGTGTTTGTATAGGTTGCGATTGAGAGAGCTGGCTTGTGATTGGGTTTTTGATAGTCGGATTCGTTTTTCTTGGGTGATTGATTAAGGGGCTTGTTTGACCATTGAATAACCAATCTTTCCTCCACTCTTAACTTGCCTCTGGTAGAGTTCTTTATCCTCCGTGCTTTTCCATTCTCCATTAACGTTGGTGACATCAAATAACTGAGAAAGTGTTGTAGTAAATTTATCAGACGGTTCTTTTTGTTTTTGTCATATAAATCAATCAGGCAATTGAGTTTCTTTCTGATGAGTGCGCTGGATAATAGTGGAAAGTCTAGAATTTCCCTCCAAAGCAATTCTATATCCGTAATCATAATTGATTCGATCCAGTCGCCGTTTCTGGCTATTGAACAGAAAAGTGAAGTTTCCAAGAATTTGACGGTTTGTAGGCATCCGTGTGAGATTGTTTAGCCTATCTGTCTATCTGTCTAACAATATGTCTTTCTATCTATCCATGTCTATCTACTTTACTATCTGACAGTAAGACTTGCAATCTTGCACTGAAAACGAGATAGTTTATCCAAAATATTCAAAAATATTCCACAATGTTCTAAAATATTCCAGAATATATATTATATATTTGCACCTGAAACAGAAAATAAAAGAAGTTATAACAATAATGAAATAGTTATATATTGTGAACTCACCCCAAGCTGGGGCGAGTTCAAACTGCGCGATATGTGAACAAAAAATTAAAAATAGGGGGAACTTTTTTCAATTTAAAAAAAAATTAATGTTGCTACTGTCATCTACATATAATTGTTCCTCGAATGTGAGGGGTTTCAGTTTCGTTACGAAAAATAATGAAAATAGTTATCACCCTAATGTACACATTCAGTATGCCACACAATCACAACTAGGCACTC
The DNA here is from genome assembly GCA_021962125.1 of Bulinus truncatus. Classification (NCBI taxonomy): domain Eukaryota; kingdom Metazoa; phylum Mollusca; class Gastropoda; family Planorbidae; genus Bulinus; species Bulinus truncatus. The sequence continues at coordinate 8,672,613 of JAGDYQ010000021.1, forward strand.
GGGCCTCGGCTCACGTCATACCGTCGTTTAACCAAGAGCACAGATCATAGCGCAAGCGAGAATCGCCGAAGATGGCTTGGTGACATAGAGATCACAAAAGAGCTTTAAATTTATACTAGACCGCTAACGTAATGTTAATTTTACTCAAAAATGATACGCATTTTTAACAATTTAGTGAACGATAATATAAATCAAAATATGAATTAAAATTACGGTAATTTTTTTTAAAAGCATATTTGACTTTTAATTCCTGATTTAAATAGAATTATAATAACCTTTTTATTATAAAATAGAATTTTTAAAAAAATTGGGAAGGAATTGCTTAATGGAAGACGTTACGTTAGGGTTAGGGTTAGATTACCAACTAAGTGACTTGTTATATTAATTAGTATTAGAGAATTAGTGTTTCTTCACGGAAATTTCAGAATGGAAAAATATTCTATTTTCATTTTACAATATTTAATATTCATATTTGAACTATTTTCAACAGGAAATCTCGTGGGTGATGCATTTTAATTTAATAACAAAGAAGACATCTTTTTCATCTCTCAGAAATCTAAATAACTTAAATGTTGAATTTATCAAAAACCATTCATTTCTGTTATTTATTTTGTTATGAAGGTGGCGGGCTGGTGGCCAGGCGCTTGGGAAGTATAGTTGCTTATTATTTCTGTTACAACGTCATTGGTGATTGCGGTTAAGATGACGTCACGAATAATATTCTCATTCCCCGCACTATCATGTATGGGATTGGGCCGATTGGCCACTATTAGCAGTGTTGACTCTAGCCTCTGGTATGTTCAAAAACATTAAACAAGCTCAACGCTCAAAACAATCGATTAATGTACCATGATCCTGTGGAATTCGGGAAAGAGAATTACTTTTATTTCAAATTATGATCCGGTGAGTGCAAAATCTGGCAAATTCGAAACCCGGTATATTCCGAATCCGGTTGTTCCGGATACAAGTAAATCCGGCGGAATCGGATTTCACCGGATAGTGCAAAATCCGGCGGAACCGGATTCCGGACCGGATAACACACCCCTAGTCATAACTAAATGAATGATATTTATATATGCAACATTTGATCTTATAACGCTTGATTTTTATAACTAAATTGAAATGCACTAGTGAAGCTGATTATATGAAAATCAAAACTTCTAGAGATTTCTAGAATTTCCCGGAATCTTCTCAAGTTTTTCACGTTTTTCTAGAAGCTTCTAGAACCTTCTAGAGATTTCATAAGAACCTTTCAGAACCTTCTAAAATTGTTTATAGCTAAAACATTCCAGAAACTTCTAGCGTTTTCTGTGCGTTTTATAGATACACATTCAAAATTCATTCAAAATTATTTAAAACTTCGATGAGGCAGTACTAAATAAAGTCATATATTCATGACATTTTTTGTGCTGCTTTGATCAAAGAAACATAAAAATAAAATGCTCCAAAAAATTTGACAAAAAGTTATTTTGGGCACCCTAATATATATATATATATATATATATATTTAGCATATATTTATATATATATATATATATATATATATATATGAAACACAAAAAATAAAATGCTCCAAAAAAATTTGACAAAAAGTTATTTACCTAATATATATATATATATATATATATTTATATATTTATATATATATATATATATATATATATATATATATATATATATATCACCAAAAAAAATTCTGATATTTGATCTGTCTGCTATTTTTAAATGTGTTCCATTGATCAAAAAAGCATTGTGTAAAAAAAAATAAAATATATTTGACAATGTTTAGAGGTCCCCGGAATTCAACAAAGTTTGCATAATTAAGCGAAAACTAGATAAAACATCCTTACTTGTAGAGTCTTACAGACTTACTTACAAAAAGTGAGGCGCTATATAAATTGTTTTATAGCCTTTGTTTTATAATGTTTGGCAGTCATTATTGATAGCAAAAACAACACTTTTCCTTACACGTATTGATGACCAAGGATAAGCATTTTAATGTACACGACCTATAAAATCAGAACATGGAAATAATATGGAAAACAACATGTTTTTTACCTTCTTAGAACATGCTGGCTTACCCTGACACCACTTCAACAGTGTCATATCCAGTTATTACTGCGTAAACTGGAACAAATGAAATTTATGGTGGCAATAAGTTTTCAACTGTGGCCACCAAATTTGAGACTATTATCAAGAATGTAGAAGATCTAGCATTCTTGAGGCCTATGAAAGGAGACAGGTCTTCCAGCTTGGACCATTTGACAAAACACTTGCAAAAAAGTCGCTCGACGCCATTCACGAGATGCCGCAGCATTGGAACGTAAGAAACGCGCAAGGGAAGAAAATACAGTACTTTCAACAATATCAGTTCCTTCCAACGAGGGTGAGTGACGAACCCGATGATTCTACTTCTAAATCTGAAGATAATATGGAGGTTGTTGATAACTGTTCTGATGATATAGTGTCATTGCAAAGCGAAACAAGTAACCAGGAACTTTGGTATTTGTACCTTCAGATGTTTAAGCCGACCAAGTCTTGTGTCTCTAGCGATAAGATTAACGAATACACAACACAGCAGGCAGCTTTCATACATGGCCTTATTAGTGAGTCTGGAAATTTGATGTATCAATTGTGGCTTCTTCTATGCCACTGCAGATCATTAATGTCGCAAAGTGTAAGTGAAATATATACAAGATCCACGACTCCTGGGAACCACCCAAACTCTGCGCATGTTCTCTTCAGGTTGATGATTGACACCTCTCTAAAAATCATCGTGTCACTGAAGAACACATAACAGTTGTTGTTGTTGATGCAAAGCGATTGAAACTGCTAGCAGTGCCAAAGCAACAAAGAAACCCGTTAGTGAAATAATTGCAGAATTAACCATGTAGCTAATAGCAGGAGTGGCATTGTAATGATTGTATCGTTAATATGACATTCGACACAACAAGCTCAAACACTGGTCATCAGACCTGCCTGCATTGCCATACAAAATAAGCTGCAACGTGCTGTTCTGTGGTCAGGTTGTCGCCATCACATTAATTCAGTTCTCCTCTTGCTTGTGTTTGCAGACATGAAAATAAAAGTTTCCGAATCCCCGGATATAACTTTGTTTACCAGGCTGCGAAATTATTGGGAATTGGTGGCACATGATTGGTCTCATGTACGCCGTTCGTTTACGTTAGCTGATCATGATCTGAAGGCTCAGAGCGACTGACGATAATGAGAGATGCGGTAATTGTCATGTAACTCTAGTAAACAAACCGAATTCTTGCGAGACGACTACCACGAATTCCTTAAGCTGTGCCTTGTTTACTTGAATGCTACAAATAAGGAGTTCTTTAAAAGGGTTGGGAATTTGGCTCACGCAAAAAGAGTGTGGATGTTCTACAAGCGACTTTTGGATTTCAACTATGTCAACAAAGACATATCCAAGTCAGCAATCCATGCCCTGAATAGGCATCTATGGCATTTTATGGTACCTGACTGCTGAAATGATCCCACTTGCTCTGTTCAGCAATGAAGTACCTGTGTTGGAAAAGCAAGCTCTAGCAGATGCTCTACTTAGGCTTCGGCCGGTGGTTGCCCTTCAAACTCCACAGAATCGATTTGGAAATGGTTAGGAAAACCACGATTCCAGTCAATTGATTCTTCAACGGATGTGTGATCTGGATGGAATTGACTTGTGGTTTACTATACAAACTTCAATTTGACACTGCCTATTTTGATGATTGGTACAATATCTTCTTACATTCCAGTGCAGAAAATATTGCTGCTATTAACGTTTTTTAAGAGGTGAAACTAGCATCCGACTTTGTTGAAGCAACGTGATCGGATAAACATTTTCAAAACATTCTTCAAGAAGGTAGACATGACCGCAAAAACATCTAAAATTTGCTTAAACCTAACAAACGTGTAACAAGAGAAACTGAATCAAAATGTAACAGCAATAAACAATTCAATACTTTTATGTAATTTTTATATAGGCTAGAATAAACGTTATTGCCTTACAGGTCATGTTTTGTGATTTCTTAGGGGGGGGGGGGGGACCTCTAAATCAACTCCGATTTGAAAAATATTTGACACAGGTTATTATCAGAACAAATTAGAAACATCGACAGCTCAAAAAAAACAATTATTTTTTTCCTCTATTGTGGTGATGCACCTAATATATATATATATATATATATATATATATATATATATATATATATATATATATATATATATTAGGGCTGTGGATGAAACTGCGATTAATTTGCGATTAAACGCGTCAAAAAAATTGCGATTAAAATTTTTAACGCAACACTTAAATGCGTTAATTTGACAAGAATGCGGAAAGTTCTCAAATCGATAAATAGCAAATTTCACTCAGCCATTGAAGTTTAAGGTCCGTTCACTTATTGAGTGATCTACCACCCACTCCCTGTCGCAATTCGCATACTCCTCATCCCCAGGTATGTCGACTGAGCCCCACTTGTAATATATAATGAAGATGTTTTGGTTATTTAGCCCTTTAGAGCAAATTAGTGTAAACCTCTACTCCCGCCCTATCAAGTGTAGCTTTCATTCACTAGTTAACATTATATACTGAGTGCATTGGTGGAGGTACTATAGTGTATTGTTGAGGTATAATGAACGTTTATCAAAATAACTAGAATCTAGAAATTGTGTATAATTTTTTGCGATAATTTTGTATCGTATTTTGATAGTATATTTCTTAACTCGTCTGCAACAGCTGAACTAATAATACATCTGTACCGAGACAGTGGTTGTATTTTTCATAATTATTGTGATACTGAGTTAAATTTTATATATGGCTGTTGATTTACTGCAATTAAGCGTAATTAATGCGTTAAAAAATGCGATTACATTTTTTAACACAAACACTAAATGTGTTAAATTTTACCCAAAAGCTGTTTATTTCAGAGTTGCAGAAAAAATTAAAAACTCAGTAAATAACCCAATTCTAACCAGATCAGACGAGATTTTTAAAAAAACAAGAAAAAAAGACCCCCGTTTGTCACGTTTGCATAAAATCACATAGCAGCGATATGACCTTGAAACAATAGGATTGCCATAGACCTTTCTCACTTGTATTCCTGCGCGTCAGCTGTCTTTGTGAAAGGGTTATAATGGGAGCTTCCGGTCGCTTTGTTTATATGATTAATACTTAGCTCGATTATTTTTCCTACTTTTTGTCTAATATATGATAAAATGACTTTAAATTTAATACCAAATTTAATTTTTTGATGTTGACAAGTTTTTAAAGTCACAAATATCCCGATATCAGAGAGAAGTTACGAAGGGTTACAAATACTTCTCTGAAGTATGTCCATGACATGAGATTACATTTTACACTAAAATTGTTATTTAAAAGTTTTATAAGTGACGATTATGGTTACCAGCAGGCCCGTAGCGTGCGGGGGGTTTTAGCTGGAGGCCGGGCCCCCTGCTTATTTGCTCTACTTAGTAAAATGTATTACCTGCCCCCACCCCTGTTATTGCCTTGCCCCCTGCTGTAAAATGTCTGGCCCCCTGCTGTAGAATTTTCACGCTACGGGGCTGGTTACCTGTTTAGGGATAGATACGCCCATGCTCATGTACATTATATTATTTAACTGTGATTGTTAACAGTATATTTTTGGTTAGCATATATTGTGCGATAGATAGTAATTAAAACTCGGTAGTAAAAGGTTTGAAACTACTACCTCATATTCAGTGGTGCAACCAAAAGTGCTGGGGGGGCTCATATTGAAAAAGACAGTTTAACAGTCTTTTTAGTAGCTTTATATAGTAAAAATATGTATTGATGATTTGGTCTGGGGGGCCACAAGCCCCCTCCGATTTGCGCCACTGTTCATTATGCTGAGGTGATGGTCAATGTGTTGTTATTTTTTCTTAAATAAACAATATACAGTTACAGACCTTAGCTCTACACTAGGAGATGTAGTCAAGCTATCGAGATGCTGTAGAAGCCAGAGAAAAATCACGAACCTCATAATTCACAGGTAAAAAGGAAAAAACATATGATATTATAATAAAATATGTTACTTATTTAATATTTTTAAAATGAAAATATCTGGTGATTTTGTGCGAGAAGGGAATTTATATATGTACATTGAATGCAAATGTTTGAAAAATGACAAAATTAACAAAAAAACATAGCCTTTTGGTCAAGGAAGTCGGACTACAATGAGTCATTTTCAAAATGTCAACTTTATACATTGGTATACAATTGTATTTTTTTTACTGAGTTGAAGTTGTTTGCATTAAACACATGTTTAACTGTTTACATACAGCCCATTAAAATATTAACTTGTTAGAAAAACAAAAGATTACTAAAAATAGATTTGTTTAGACTGCGCATGACTGCGCAACTCGATGCGCACACATCGGGCGTACAAACAAACATTTTTTCTCAATAACTTATATAGAGTTGGATGACATTTGATCGTTGTTTTATTACAGAAATTTGATTTTTCTAGTGAAAAAGGCACATTGCTCCTGTAGGACATGTATATCTGGTAGCTTAACTGTTTGATATTGATGGTATGAAACGATTTTCGTCTCCGAAACAAAATCAACAAGATCGGAACAATGAGTATAACATACCGTAATAGTAACATGGATACATACTAAGAGACGTGTACTCTACTGACATTTAGTCGGAAAAGACACAATACAGTGTATTAAAACACCCATATATATGTAGCAAACATTAACCAATAGTAGGTTTGTTGAAGATTGATTTCTAGCCAAGGCGAAAGTACAAAACATAGTCATACTATTCCATTGGCAATACATTCATCAATGGTTCATGCCGATCGATAGCAAGCCGTCCAAGCAGATAGATGCAAATGATTGAAATAAGTCTTTTGAGTCCAGCCTTTGACTGAGTCATCGCGCTAGAGACTAACAGTAATGAGATTTTAAACATGGATTAGTCTGATCAAGGTAGGAAGTAACATTTTTGAGCCACTTCATATATGAATAATAATTGATAGTATTGTAGTATTAGTCTAACATTCTAACTAAATGATAGATATGGAAGGGGCTAAAGCTAAGAAAATAATTATCTCAACTTTTGAAATTTTTATTTATTTGTATATTGTGTTATGTTGCAAATATCTGTTTTATTTTTTAGTTCAAAGAATAGTTACCAAATCCCAAAGCTGTGACAACTGTTTGTGACAGTAAATACTTTCTGATTGAGGTAAAAATCACTATCGAGTCTATTGTATAGCACATATTATTAATTTGATTTTATTATTTTTACATAATTATTTATAGTATTTGTATTTTATATTATATGGCTTAAATGATAATTTTTTTTCAGTATTTTACTGAGTAATTTAAAAGTGATGCCTGTTTTAATGCACCCATCTTTAGGTGCCTCAATTTTTTTTATTTAATTGGTCTTCAAAAGTTGAAGTATAGCCACAACTCTCAGTCTTAAAGCGTTGATTGAAATGTGCAAAGCCAGCCAAATGACAGCATTTCACAAGTATAGGATAGACATCCTGCCTGATCATAAAGTTGAATTAGCATTACATTCAGTAAATATTAATTAATTAAAATAAAGCTTTAACAATACAGAAAAAGAATTGTCTCTTATTGTGCACTTGATGAATAAGTTTGATGTGTGCAATTGCTAATGTTTTATTTGTGTAAACATAACTGTAAAACACTGTGTGTCTAATAAATAATACAAATTCAGTCACAACAGTAAAAAAAAAAACACTTCACATATTACAGCTATTAATATTTATTAGCAATTATCTTGTTAACATACTACACATAATCAATTCTTAACAAATACATTAAGAAAATCTCAATCTTTGATGGACATAACAGCAAATGAATGGAATTCTTGGACTTTTGAAACTTTCTTTAAAATTCATACCAGGAAGACAAAATGATGACTTATCTAGAAAGAGAAAAAAAAGTTGTTTAAAAAAAAATCAATGTAAAAAAAAAAAAAACGAACACGGGCTCATTTCATCAGTTTCAGTCTTGTTATTACAATGCCCTGATGGCTTTGCTTCCACAAAATGTCAGATGCTTACATAAAGCTGGGTGAACTTAGCTCCAGTGGCGCAACTAGGGGGCGGCATTGGGGGCATTTGCCCCCTCCGAAATAAAAAAAACTAAAAGATTAGACCAAAATTTGTTTAAAATAAAATATATAAAAAATGTGATTTTTTAATACAAGATATCCCCCCTCCCCTGAAAGTTTGGTCTAGTTGCGCCTCTGCTTTGCTCTACACTGTACTAACACCTGCCCAACTCCTAAACAGAACGAACATGCTGGATTTTATCTTTAATTTTAACAATAAAAATGTGTTAACATTATAATTAATTGAATAACTTTATATTTCATTTGTTTTAAAATAAATCACACTAATTTGTGACTAATCATTGGTCATCAAATTTTATGGTTTTTACTGGTGCTTTAGATTACAAAGAATATTCGTAAAATATTCAACACTGTATTCAATAAATATTTTTATGCATAATTAGTTAAATTTCATGTACTGGTACATAATTAATGACAAACACAAGTTAGATCCCTTCTAGTTCCAACACACTGAGCAAATCCCTATGACATGTCAACTAAATCAGCTTTATACAATCTTGAAGTTCCCTTAAGCCCCTAAGGGCTCATTGGGGCAGATGAAGTGTTTCAGTAACCTTGGCATATAAAGGGATTGTGTGGTTAGCACAATGCCCAGCCACCTTTACTCCCCCAACTTAAAGTCAGGTACCAATATAACGCTAGGTGGACTTGGGGACGTTCACCTGAAAATCCAAAGGGTCTCAGTGAGATTCGAACCCAGGACCCTCTGGTCAACAGTTAAGCATTCTACACCACTCGACCACCCATCCCCATTTATACAATCTTGACTTACTTGAACTTCTTGCGAAGCAAAGGACCTCTGCAACCACTCTCTAGAGCACTCTGTTTTGGGGGGGCCTTTTTCAATTCCCTCCATGTCTGTTTGCAGCTTTTCATCTCCTGCTCGCAAGACCTTCTCCAAGTGGTCTTTGGGCGGTCGATTTTTCTCTGGCCTTGGGGGTTCCACTGCAGGCTTCCTTATACACTCTGCATGTTCAGATTTTGCACACTTCAGTTAAGGCATTAGTTTGTGTTCATAAGATGCCTAAGTAAAATAGAAAAAAAATTGTTCATTGATCAAATAAAGAGTATTTGTACCAATTTTATTTTTTTCTTAATGCATTGTAAAAATAATTATCTTTTTTCTCCATGTAGCAAAAAAAAGCTTTTTCTCAGCAATAAAATTATCATTTATTTATAATAATAAATACATTTTTCTAACAAAAAAGTTTAACTATTGATAAAAAAAATAATTTTCACAGCTTTTATTATTTATGCTTAGGTTTAAGTTAAGCCTTGCTTTAACACTTAGACTTAGTGCTCAGCCTTATGGTCCTTTTTACTATTTACTAAACGACCTTATAAGTTATGATGACTGCATTATTAAATGTTGCAACAACAATTTAGCTAATTTAAACTACTATATCATAGCTTTTTTTTTATAAATATCATGACATTTAAGTTATAACCACATGAAACGACGTTCACGTTCTTAGTCTTGGCCGAAAATACAGCCCTATACTGAGTCATAGTGTCATGGCTAACATGACGGATAAATAATTAAGCTAATTTAACTTGTATTAATGTCAGAACTTATCACTGTGGCATGTCACTTTAAAAAAAACTATTATAATTATATTTTTGTTTGAATAATGGGCCATTTTGTGAAATTTCTTTTTTTTACAATCACACAGCAGAACGTTGCGTACACATTACAAACAAACTTGCCATGACCATGTTATGTTACACCATGCATTTATTTTGATATTTAGGAATTTTCAAGACAATTTTAGAAAACTATACATTAATTTAGTTATTGTGTTTCTAGTTATAGAAAATAAAACGTATTCTTACCTAAAAAAGAGACCAGTTTATGAAATAAACTGTTTAAAATGTTGCCTTCTCCTCTATACAATCACTATTGCTAGAAAACTCTTGTACGCCGGAAGTGACTCCCATGTGATTCTCGTCAAAATCACATGCCGGAAATGAGATTAAATAATATACAACGCCATCTATTCTAACAAGGCTAATTAGTTGTCTCCCCTTGTTGTTTATACTACCTGTGTCAATATTGTGATAATGGCGTCTATCATATACCTTTTGACAATAAAAATTTTCCCCTTGAAAATGAATATTTTTCAATGAAACTTGGCTGGCATACATATATATGGTCCCTCTATTGGACAATCGAGTTTAAAAAAAAAAAGAATGGAAAACTTCCCCATTTGTCACATATACTTTTGGAAACAGGATTAAAAAATTATATAAAAAGCTTCTGATTCCAAGTGGTTATTGTACTTTATCACATATATCACATTACAAAATTATCTATCCAAATATGCACAAAATGTGTTTACAAAGACAACTACCCTATGTTTTTTTTTTCCAAAAACACGGTCACTAGTGTCGGAAAGAAAATCAATGTCGTAAAATGACGGATTTCCACATACCAACTATATCACATGCAAAATAAAAATTATGCAAAATACGACTTAACCAATTAAATACCTGAAAAGCTGATTCTAACCCATCATCAGTCTCAACGTCTAGCTTGACTAATTTTAATGAAGGATTGCTCCGAGAAATGGCCTGCAAGTCTACAGCATTTTCCGGATTTCTGCAAGCTGCGATTAAAATTTCTGGAGGAGATGATAATTTCAATATCTGTTTAACGAATTCTAAGCCCAGACCGCGGGACGCACCAGTGATTAAAATGGTTCGCGCTGTTAGAGGCATTGTGTACAGTGTTAATAACCAAGAGCTCGCCTGCTGCGTGCTTGGCCTTGCGTAAACTTCACTTTGAAAAACAAAATATGCTTCGTCATAGTTCAAAGGTTAATTTAGGTCAAAGGTGACTGTTTATCGCAAATTCTTATTACACGTATATAGGTTGCACCCCTAAAGCCCCATTTAAAAAAAAATTAAAGAAAAACAAAAAGAAAATTCGACAAATGTATTTATTAATATAGAAATTAGTGGTCGCAAACCAGGTTCCAGAATCGAAATTAAGGAAAAATCGGATCAAATAGATTGTACTAAAGGTAGAAAATACCGGGTTAAGATTTTCGGAGATTTTCGGTAATTTAAATTGCTATGAATGGTTTATTAATATTTTTTATCTGCGCTAATACGTAATAACTAATTGTTCATGATTATATAACACCTGATCGGCAAGAATTTGTACCGGCAGAGTTTTGCCATTGAGGTGGGGGGGGGCATCAGAAGATCAAAAGAAGGTCGTCAATTTTGCATATGCAACGGTTTTGATCGCCAAAGGACAATAGATGACCGATAACTGACAACCCAAAGAGACGCGTTTCACTTTTGTAAATAACACCATTCATGTCAATCAGAGGTCACTGGTTTGGGGGGTCGGGGGGGGGGGGTTTGAGTGAAGGCATGGGGGTAGCCGGAAGAGGAAGGGGGGGGGGCAGAAAAAGAGGTCGTGTAACTCGAGCCATTTTGATCTCCGCTGGATCTTCAGGCAGTTGAGGTCATCAGGTCGATTATCCAAGGATTAGTCATTGATATTTATTTTGATGTTGCACACATGGTTGGTTATAGTTGGTAATAGTGTCTGTTTCATTTGGATACAATAAAAACATAAACGTGTCTTTAATAGAGTAGTTAGAGAAATGTATTTCACGTCAACACAATGTTAGTACATGTAATTTAACAAAAAACATTAATATTTACTTTTAATTTGGCATCTTATAATGCAGGTTGTGTCATCCTTATGTTTGTGTGGACCCTAGGAAAGTTACTTTGGGGGGAGGGTCCTAGGTAAAAGAATATGTAACGGTATTTTGAGGGCCCTAAACAGACGCTATCAAACATTTGGCCCATAATAATCTTTGATAACTACAGAATCATAATACAAACCATCTAGTTTGACACATCTGAACTCATTCATCACGCTTCTAATGTTGTGATGTGTTGGTATTTAAAGTAAAATGGAACTGGTCTGCTTTTGTTAACTACACCCTTGTCATATTTCTTTCATTCACTCATTGTTTCAGTGACTGTTTTGTCCGCTGGTGAACACGTATTGGCTTTAGGTCTTAACATTAGGGGAAGCACCTAGCTTAGTAAATAGGAGGTGTAGTGACTGTTATTTCCGCTGGTGAAATATGTAAACAAACATTGGTCACTCGTCTCAATTAGGGGAAGTACCTAGCTTAGTAAACATGGCTGGTGGCTGTTATGTCCACTGGAAAATATGTAAACAAACATTGAATACTGGTCTCTATTAGGGGAAGTACTTAGCCTAGTAAACATGGGAGTAGTGACTGTTATGTCCACTGGTGAAATATGTAAACAAACATTGGATACTGGTCTCAATTAATGGAAGTACTTAGCCTAGTAAACATGGGAGTAGTGACTGTTATGTTCGCTGGTGAAACTTGTAAACAAACATTGGTTACTCGTTTCCACACTGCATGTGCACAGGGCGCAGAGCTGTAGGGGTTGGGGCCGAAATTGTAATCTTGAAAAAAAAATTCAGACAAAAGACTTGCTATTGACAGTGAATGCATAGTTCATTGAAGTCGTGTCCGCTGAATACAAGGGGCATTGATTGAAGTAAATGTCGTGTATGGTCTACTTCAAGATACGACTAATCAAACAGCAAGTTGTTTTGAAAATAGATCTGAATAATGGCAAAGTCACATGGAAATCATAAAAGATTGATGATTCAGATCTAAAGACTTTCAAGAACAGTTTCATCAGAACAGGTCAAAGATTAAATTAAACCTGAAAAGTTAAAAAAAAAATGTCATTGAAAACATTTTCGAAATTTTCAGATTTGGAGGATTCGGGGAGGGGCGGGGTAAATTTTAATTTGCACGGGGTGCTGCAAAACCCATCAATGGTTCTGACTGCATGTATACGTGTTAATTTACATATACTTCTGAAATAATGTTGAATTAGTGTGATGGTTAATTTAAAAATCGATTAAGTTAACATTCTTCGTATTCTTGTTGACATGTCCACATCGTAAAGATGTTTACGACCTTAAGGTAAGAGAAGTGGCATCCAAACAATTATAACTCAGTTTATATGTAAAAAAAAAAAGCTGAGTTATGTTCAGGAGTGAGCAAACATTTTCAACATCGGACTCCACCATGATTTCTTTAAATTGACTGAAGATCCAGCCAACAATTGATGCATCAGAGTGGATATATATGAAGTAATAAAAATTAAATGTAAACGATATAAAATGAAAAGAGTTGACAGGAGCAGATGATTACTTGGCCCGTTGGCCGTAGTTTGCCCATATCTGAGCTGTAGCATAGACTTCATACAAACAATTGTAATTTTCGTAGTACGATATGTAAATATAGCCTCTATACCAGCCATAGCCTCCAGACCAGCCATAGCCTCTAGTCCAGCCATAGCCTCCAGACCAGCCATAGCCTCTAGTCCAGCCATAGCCTCCAGACAGCCATAGCCTCTAGTCCAGCCATAGCCTCTAGTCCAGCCATAGCCTCCAGACCAGCCATAGCCTCCAGACCAGCCATAGCCTCTAGTCCAGCCATAGCCTCCAGACCAGCCATAGCCTCTAGTCCAGCCATAGCCTCTAGACCAGCCATAGCCTTTAGACCAGCCATAGCCTCTAGTCCAGCCATAGCCTCCATACCGGCCATAGCCTCTAGTCCAGCCATAGCCTCTAGACCAGCCATAGCCTTTAGACCAGCCGTAGCCTCAAGACAAGCCATAGCCTCTAGTCCAGCCATAGACTCTAGACCAGCCATAGCCTCTAGACCAGCCATAGCCTTTAGACCAGCCGTAGCCTCCAGACCACCCATAGCCTCTAGACCAGCCATAGCCTCTAGTCCAGCCCTAGACTCTAGACCAGCTATAGCCTCTAGACCAGCCATAGACTCTTAGACGTCTTTTGGTCTTCTTCTCTTGTCCGTCTCCCCGATCAAATTAACGAACCCGATGTGGCCCGCGACTCAAAAAAAATGTCCCAACCCCTTCAACAAAACCCTTTCCAATCGGCAGCACGTTCTGCTGAGGGCGCGTCTGTACAACTTCCCGAGGGCCTATGAACAGAACCATTCGTACGTTTTTTTTTGGGTCCTTTTAGGGAAGACACTATTAGGGAATCCAGGATACACAACGCTGCTGAGATCACTGCTTGCAAATAACTAGTTTGTAGACCCTAACCAATAAATCACACTGACATGTACATTTAACGGTTTGATGAATGACCTCAATTATCTGGATGACCTCAAATACATTGATGACCTCAATTATCCAGCCAATGAAGACATTAGCGTCAGAGGTGTGCGGATCTTGAAATTTTGCGTCCGCGTCCGTCCGCGGATTTCTATCAATGATCCGCGTCCGCGTCGGCAGAATCTTACAACATTGGTCCGCAGTCAGTCCGCGCGTCCGCATTGCTGAAATTTAGCTGTTTAAATGACTTGAAATTTTTTATGATAACGCTAAAGAAGATACGCGTCAGTCCGCGAGTCCGCAACTTAACCATACGAAGCGTCCGCTGTCAGTCCGCGGATTCGGAAAAGTCTGCGGATCTGCGCCCGCAAGCTGATGCGTCCGCTGTCCGCTCATCTCTGATTAGCGTGCAGCCATCATTGAGTTTTGAGACACGTTACTGATTTCTTGTCTGTTAAATGGGAGTCAACAACAATATGTGCCGCATTGAGTGGTTGGTATTTTTAATGTCTTAGTTTAACGGTTCTCAAACTATTGTTCACTGTACTAGAGGTCTCCTGCGAACATATATTTTATTTTATTTTGCACAATGCTTACTTACATTGTGATGTTATTTGATGAACTTCAAAAACGCTTGAGGTATTAAATTACGGCGCTGATAGACAATACTTACATTGATATTTCATTCAACGGTCTTTAAACACTTAATGTAATACCATTACTGTGCTGATAGACAATACTTACATTGGTATTTCATTCAACGATCTTTAAGCACTTAATGTGTTTAAACAATGTGCTGATTTTGTATTTATTAAACATTAAAATATAAACTCATTCACCAATTACATCTTAATTAAATGAAAATAGATCATTCATGGCACAGTCACTACCCCCCCCCCCGCCCCACACACACCGACATATTCTGTTTTGTACTCTCCCCCTCCCGCTCTCTGTCTCTCTCACTCCCTCCACTCTGTCTATCTCTCTCTCCCGCTCTTTTTGCCTCACTCCCTCCCCCTACTCGATCTGCCTCTCTCACTCCCTCATTCCTACTCTGTCTGCCCATCTCCTTTCCTCCCGCTCTGTCTGCCCATCTCCCTCACATTATGACTACTCATCTACTAAGACCTTGAAACTACTCTACTTTTACTTTGGTTAGGTGGTCAAAAATAAGACTGAATTATGCCCTGTGTTTCCCTCAGATTATATTTTGTAAATATATACTGCAGTCACGTGAGTTGGTTTGATGATCTTACTGTATATCAAGAATAATTTAAATATTTTCTCAACAAGGTGTTTAACAACTAAGATTTAAGAACCACTGCTGAACAAAAAATCGCATTTATTTACATATAGCCTATACAATCTCTTTCTTTTTCACTTATGGTATTAATATCGCTCTCTCTCTCTCTCTCTCTCTCTCTCTCTCTCTCTCTCTCTCTCTTTCTCTCTCTCTCTCACTCACTCCCCCCCTTCTCTCTGTCTTTCTCTCTCACTGTCTATTTCTCTTCTTCTAACGTTTTTCTTTTTCTTATATCGATGAGAGCACGCCAACAAATCTTGAAAGCATCCGTCAATTTATTCAACTCCTCACCCCTCCATTTATCTCCCTTCACTACCCATCAATCCATTTCCCCAACACGTCGGCTTCTGGTGGTGTTGATGTTGGTGGTGGTGTTTGTGATATTGGTGGTGGTGGAGGTGTTGGTGGTGGAGGTGGTGTTGGTGGTGGTGCTCGTGGTGGTGGTGGTGGTGGAGGTGGTGTTGGTGGTGAAGGTGGAGGTGGAGGTGGTGTTGGTGGTGGAGGTGGTGTTGGTGGTGTTGGTGGTGGAGGTGGTGGTGGAGGTGGTGTTGGTGGTGGAGGTGGTGTTGGTGGTGGATGTGGTGTTGGTGGTGGAGGTGGTGTTGGTGGTGGAGGTGGTGGTGGAGGTGGAGGTGGTGTTGGTGGTGGAGGTGGTGGTGGTGTTGGTGGTGGAGGTGGAGGTGGTGTTGGTGGTGGAGGTGGTGTTGGTGGTGGAGGTGGTGGAGGTGGTGGTGGAGGTAGTGGTGGAGGTGGAGGTGGTGTTGGTGGTGGAGGTGGTGGTGGAGGTGGAGGTGGTGTTGGTGGTGGAGGTGGTGGTGGAGGTGGAGGTGGTGTTGGTGGTGGAGGTGGAGGTGGTGTTGGTGGTGGAGGTGGTGCTCATGGTGGTAGTGGTGATAGAGGTGGAGGTGGTGTTGGTGGTGGTGTTTGTGGTATTGGTGGTCGTGGAGGTGGTATTTGTGGTGGTGGAGGTGTTGTTGGTGGTGGAGGTGGTGCTCGTGGTGGTGGAATTGTTGTTGGTGGTGGAGGTGGTGCTCGTGGTGGTGGAATTGTTGTTGGTGGTGGAGGTAGTGCTCGTGGTGGTGGAATTGTTGTTGGTGGTGGAGGTGGTGCTCGTGGTGGTGGTGGTGGTGTTTGTGGTATTGGTGGTGGTGGAGGTGTTGTTGGAGGTGGAGGTGGTGCTCGTGGTGGTGGTGGTAGAGGTGGTGGAGGTGGTGGAGGTGGAGGTGGTGCTCGTGGTGGTGGTTTTGGTTGTGGTGTTTGTGGTATTGGTGGTGGTGGAGGTGTTGTTGGTGGTGGAGGTGGTGCTCGTGGTGGTGGAAGTGTTGTTGGTGGTGGAGCTGGTGGAGGTGTTATATGACGAACATAAATTTGTGATAAACGCCCCCCCCCCCACTTCCCACCCTCATCCTCTGGATGTCTGTTGATTAGTATTGGACTGAACAGCTACCAATTATTTACTCCACCCCGACCGCCCCCCCCCCCTCCGCGTCAATGTGATTAAGTTTCTATGATCTGCATTATTCCGTATGCGCTAAAAAGAAAATCCTCTGCTTTTCTGTGGAAATACTTCAATTGACTTCAATATACCCCCCTCCCCCATCCTTGTCTAGGAAAATTGAAGTATCAAAACTATTTCAGTTGGTGCTCAACAACACTGACATCCCCCGTTCATTGTTTAGAAAAAAAAATTCTTCCAGATTAACTCTTAATCGACGGCAGGTTTTTGGTCATTTTTTATTACCAAACAGGTGTCCTTACATTTTGGACTATATTGTCTGTTTCCTTTACAGCCCATATATGTGTGATATATCACTTTTTTTCTACTTTGAATAAGCTTTAAAACTGTGCAGCTTATTTTTGTGAAAATGAAACTTGATAATATTTTTAAAAAAAAGAATTTAACAAAACAAAATTATTTTTTTTTAAAGTGTACAAACAGCAATAAGACAAAAAACAAGTATTAAAAACAAAAACATTTTTCCAGACATTTTATTAATCTACATATATTTCTGAAAGGAAATATTCAGTTATCAATCAATTTCTTCAAAAAATAAATGTTTGTTGACTTTTTTTCAAATATGCATATTTTCCTTTAATTATTCACATAAAAAATCTAATTTTAAGAAAAACGCAAAAAATGTAGAAAAAAGTTTTTTTTAATTAAAAAAGACATAATGCACAGTGTGTTTTTTGCACTGCCCCTCACTTTTTTGACAAAATGTCAAAAAAGTGAGGGGTATGGCCTTATGTGCGCCTGTGTCGTGAGGCTACCTTGTGTTTTTTTTTTTTAAAAAGTTGAAAAAAATGTTTTTTGGTCAGTTTTGAATGTTTTTATATTTTTTTTTTGATTTAGCGAGTGTTAGTTTCATCTTTGTCACTAGATTTTAAGTTCTTTTTCCACTAAATAATGAGAATCTTAGTCCATTTTAATTTAGTTGAAGTGACTGACAAAATGTAAACAAATCAAAATGACGTTCGGTGCCGGTCAACTGATAGTGTTATTTTATTTGCGAGAAATTGTAGTTCAATAAAAAATAAATAAATATTTTTTATTAGAAAGTATTTAGAATGCATTTTTTTAATAAAAATATTACATTTGTAATAAAAAAATATTTTAAAAAATAATATTTTTCATGGTTTGACTTAATGGATCACCAGAGTCACATTTTATTGTATGCCGTTTGTTGGGAGTTAATTCGTCGAAGTCACATGTCACAGTTTTTAACCTTTTTTTTTAAAAAATATTATGACATGTTTTCAATACAAATGATTGTATTATGATTGTTGTTTTAAACTCTCTCACTCTACATGTTGTGCCATTTCATAAATAGTTTGAGAATCGTTCAAAATTTTTTTTGTCATTTCATTTATATTTCCTTACAATAGACAGGTTAAAAAAAAAATTGACGAATACGAGGCCTAAAGACTTTGTTTTAGAAGGTCGTCTCAAACATTCATTCATAATTTTTTCTTTCTGGAAAAAGTAAGCAACTACATTTTTTGTTGATCTTCCATTATGTTTTCTTCGCCTGCTGTCATTTAACACTATAGAGAAAGTGAGTAGATTTTATTTACTATAATAAACTTTATATTGGCTTATTGATTACTATGTTTAAAAATGACTTGGCCCCATACACACACACGCCCATACACACACGCCCATACACACACACGCCCATACACACACACGCCCATACACACACACGCCCATACACACACGCCCATACACACACGCATATATATATATATAAATGTGTGTGTGTGTGTGTGTGTAAATTACGTGCAGTAAAATGTCCAAAGATTTATTTTTCTTAAAGGCATGACTATTGCTTTTACATGATTCACAGATGAAGACCGTAATCCTATTGGGCCTAATTTTTGCTTGTTTACATTACATTGCTGGTAAGCTGTTGTCTTTATTTTAGTTTAATTTAGCCATTTACATTTGATGGGGTTATTATTATTATTATAAGTGAGTTTCATCTTCTGAGCTCCTCAACTTAAATGGAATTGAATGCACATAAACCTAAACCACTGTTAAAAGATGCACTGTCCCAGTGATATAAAAATTATACAAAATACGCATCCGCCCATTTGCATGTTTTTTTTCCGGAAAAAATCAATTAAGCAATGTATAAAGTTAGACGAAATGTAAATGCTAGTGGCTATTTTCATTGCATTTTTTATACATGAATTAAATTAAAGAGACATAAAAGGACTTCATTTTCATTGCACCCGTTAGTTCAATATGTGAAAATAATTCAGCACACAGTGTTCAAGGAGCCCTGCCAAAGAGATTGATATTTATCAAATGTTTTTAGATTTATTTTGCCTTACCATGATTCCGGGTCTCTTGATTACAAATACGTAAAAAGTTGCCGGATATCAAAATGCATTTTTCAAATTTTTATTTTACAGAACAATGCAGGATTATCGAATGTTTGTATGACAATGTTAGGTCAATTAAACCCGAGGAGATCGATCCAACACTGTGCACTCACCTAATTTTCAGAGGAGCGTGGACCGATCAGAAAACTGTGTATCCCAACAGCGAAAGTGGCAAACAGCAAATGCCATTGTAAATCTGTTTTTTTTTACAGCTTATCTGTCTGTAAAGGATCGATACTAAATTTAATTTTACATTCACTCAAACCTCAACTCAATAAGCAATAAGAAAGGGTGAAATCAATAAAAAACGAAATTGAAATTTATTGAGAATAAAAATCGTATTTATTAATTATTAAAATAAACATAAAAAAAATCCCACACTCAAGCACAGAATACAGTTAGTTCCCTTAGGCCCGAAAGGGCTCATCGGGGCCGATGTTGTGTAGAATTAATCTGTTTCAGTAAACTCGGCATAGGAAGGGATTGCGTGGTTAGCACAACGCCCAGCCGTCTTTACCCCCCTACCACCAATTTAAAGTCAGGTACCCAATTAAAGCTGGGTGGACTTGGGGACTTTCACCAGGACCTGAAAAAGTCCCAAGGTTCTCACTGAGACTCTCTGGTCGACATTCAAGCGCTCTACACCACTCGATCACCAGTACCCACAGAATATACAATCGATTTAAAAAAGGTAGTTTTTAAAGTAGTTTGTGGCGTAAATGGGGATAGGGGGGGCGGTCTGCAACTCTTTATCTGATGCATAAGACGGAGAGGCTGCTTTCTTTTTTAGGGTGCTCGGTGCCGCGATATCTCAGAATACGAACCTAATCCGTATGAAGCTGTTTCGATTCCAAATCGTTCAGGTTTCGATTAATATTTTTTTTTACCTTATAAACTATATAAAATGATCTCCCAAAAGCATAAAACCCAGGATGTTCCTCCAAGGTCCTGATGCAAGAACAAGAAAGAATCCTAAGGCGGAAAGGACACAATTTCTGTACTTTTTCCTTCTCTTTTTTTTCTTTTTCGTATAAATAAATAAAAGTTCGCAATGTTTTAGTTTGAAATTATTATTTCCCGATGAGCTCTCTTAACACGTGATTACATGCTCGCGCACAAACACAATTTGTGGGAAATAACAAAAAAAAAAATCGAAGAAAGAAACTTAATCATTCTGGTCTCATTTTTTTTTTGCCGTGTCAAGAGAATTCGGGAAAAAGACGGAGGTAATAAACCGTTATTTTAAGGCTTCGACGGAGGTAATAAAACCGTTATTTTAAGGCTTCGACGGAGGTAACAAACCGTTATTGTAAGGCTTCGACGGAGGTAACAAACCGTTATTTTAAGGCTTCGACGGAGGTAATAAACCGTTTTTTAAGACTTTGACGGAGGTAATAAACCGTTATTTTAAGACTTTGACGGAGGCAACAAACCGTTATTTTAAGGCTTCGACGGAGGTAATAAACCGTTATTTTAAGACTGACGGAGGTAATAAACCGTTATTTTAAGGCTTCGAAATTGATGGAATTAGGGGGACGGGGGCGGCCCGTATAGTTAAGGAGTATAAAAATAGCTTGTTGACAACGACTCTTTCATTAGAGCTTTTTTTTCTTTTAGGCTGGTCCGACTGTGTGCACTAAAGAAGAAGAATCCGCAGTTGAAATTATTGTGGACAATCAAACCTACCATATCGGACGATTGCTTTCTTCATCATGTACAGAGACTCAAAGTTAAGAAGTGAGTTCATACAAGCAACCATCAATTTTGTACGT
Source organism: Bulinus truncatus (assembly GCA_021962125.1). Classification (NCBI taxonomy): domain Eukaryota; kingdom Metazoa; phylum Mollusca; class Gastropoda; family Planorbidae; genus Bulinus; species Bulinus truncatus. The sequence continues at coordinate 8,693,884 of JAGDYQ010000021.1, forward strand.
TTGATCAATTTTGATGGCGTAGAGTTTATGATGGCAGTGTACCCTTCCGGACCTCGCAAAGTCGGACTGATAACAAGTCATTCGTCACACTGCTTCAGGTACAGTACACATACCCCGATGTCATATTAACCTATAGGCTAGCTAAGGCTATAGCATTGATCAGATTCTGTGATTTTTCATAGAAAACTTCGTACAATAAATATGACAAACTCTTTGGAGCTACAGGAAACAGACATAGTTTGTGGAAAGTGGCCCTCCACATACATGCAGTATAATTCTGCTGGTGACACCTTAGACCATTTTGTTCGGAATACAATGTACTATTCCGTAACTAACCAAAACAAAAAATGACCTTAATTCGGCCTGGTACTTATCATAAACTTATAGTCTTCACATATCTCTAAATCACCAACCTACATACCTGACCAGTGTCCTCCTGACCATTATACCTGATACTTACAAACCTGTCTATCCGACCCTCCCATGCCTGTCTACCCAACTTTCCCATGCCTGTCCACCTAGCCCTTCTAACTTGTCTACCCGACCCTTTCATGCCTGTCTACCCAACTTTCCCATGCCTGTCTACCCAACTTTCCCATGCCTGTCTACCCAACTTTCCCATGCCTGTCCACCTTGCCCTTCCATGCCTGTCTACCCAACTTTCCCATGCCTGTCTACCCAACTTTCCCATGCCTGTCTACCCAACTTTCCCATGCCTGTCCACCTTGCCCTTCCATGCCTGTCTACCCGACTTTCCCATGCCTGTCTACCCAACTTTCCCATGCCTGTCTACCCAACTTTCCCATGCCTGTCTACCCAACTTTCCCATGCCTGTCTACCCAACTTTCCCATGCCTGTCTACCTTGCCCTTCCATGCCTGTCTACCCAACTTTCCCATGCCTGTCCACCCAACTTTCCCATGCCTGTCTACCCAACTTTCCCATGCCTGTCTACCCGACTTTCCCATGCCTGTCTACCCAACTTTCCCATGCCTGTCTACCCAACTTTCCCATGCCTGTCCACCTTGCCCTTCCATGCCTGTCCACCTTGCCCTTCCATGCCTGTCTACCCAACTTTTCCATGCCTGTCTACCCAACTTTCCCATGCCTGTCTACCTTGCCCTTCCATGCCTGCCTACCCAACTTTCCCATGCCTGTCTACCCAACTTTCCCATGCCTGTCCACCCAACTTTCCCATGCCAGTCTACCCAACTTTCCCATGCCTGTCTACCCAACTTTCCCATGCCTGTCTACCCAACTTTCACATGCCTGTCTACCCAACTTTCACATGCCTGTCTACCCAACTTTCCCATGCCTGTCTACCCAACTTTCCCATGCCTGTCCACCTTGCCCTACCATGCCTGTCTACCCGACCCTTCCATCAGCCTCTTAGCGTGAAAACTGTACAGTAGGGGGCCAGGCATTCTACAGCAGGGACCAGGCAATTGCAGGGGGGGCCAGGTAATAAATTTTACTAAGTAGAACAAATAAACAGTGGGGCCAGACAAAACGCAGGGGGGGCCCGGCCACTCTGGTCCCCCCGCACGCTACGGGCCTGCCTTCCATTCTTGTCCATCTGACGCTTCCAACCGGTCTACCTAACTCACCGATACCATCTACTTTACTTTTCTACCTGACCCTTACGTACACCCTGGCTTGATGTTTTTATTGTTTTACTTACCTTTTTACTTTTCGCATATCAAATATGTCTGCTTACGTATAGTCATACAATACTTTTGCTTTTTCTTTCCAAAAAAAAAATACCAATTTAATAAAAATGTTCGCAAGCCTTCTACCAATCCAAGAGTGATAATTTAAAATATACTTTTATTTCACCTCTTTTATTAGGAAATGTCGTTAGCTTTCTCAAAAGAGAGTACGGCCTCAAGAAAGCCAATCCTAACTTTAGCCATATGGGTCCATTCAAGTTTAAAAGAAATACACAAAGATTTTGACATCGTAGGAATCTCAAAGTTGGTATTCCTTTTTCTTTTTCTCAAAAGTTTTATTGAAAAATTTGATAACACTCAAAATTAAAAAAAAATTGTTGTTTTTATCGTTAACTGTTTAGTCGAAATATAACGCAATTTATACAAAAAATAGATCTTACTTAGTACATAAAATTTGATAACATATTCATTGATACTAAAAACTATTTATCATTTAACGATAAAAGCATACTTTTGTACAATTAGTCCTTTGTCAGGGTTAACAGTCTACAATTTAAAAAAAAATCAGCTCCTATCAATCATTTTAGATGGCCTTATTAAACAATAATCAAGAAAACGTGTTTTTTTACGCATAAATAAGTTAAATAATTAAAAAAAAAGTTTTAGAGATGGGAAAAAACGAAGTTCAATAATTGGGTATTTTTAGAGCATTTTCGAAAAAAAATGCTCTTTTGTCCCCGTTTTGTCTGTCTGTCTGTCTTTCTGTCTGTCCGTCTGTCTGTCTGTCCGTCATCACCCTAGATCTCAACAACCATAAGTCCTAGACCCATGATGTATATATCATTTTGTAGGTCTTGGCCTGCCAAGAAATGACTTTTGTCCGTTTCGCGATCTGACCTCTGAGGGCCGTAAAAGGGGGCTTATAAAGTACCGTTTTTTACTATATAAGCTATATTAATAAAAGAGCGCCCTATATCTCAGCAACCATAAGTCCTAGACCCATGATGTATATATCATTTTGTAGGTCTTGGCCTGCCATGTGTACATCAAAAGTTCATTTCACGATAGGATCTCTGAGGACCGGGCTTCAGGGCTCCTAAGGGGCTTATATATTATATATATGGCCCCATTGTACACCTTGTACGTTCAATAACCCATTCATTTGGTGCGAAATACTGCAGCACGTAGTTTCACCAAGATTTATTAAGAAACTCATCAAATGAAATAGTAAGATTGTGTTCTGAGTTTAATTGAAAGTATCAGAGCTATGCAACAATTGACGGAGTTTTCGGACGATTAAATGACTACAATTTCGAATGTTTTCAATTACGAGTCCTATTTCAGTAACCACAAACCACTTGTAGTTAGATTTAAGAGAAAATAATTTTTTTTTCAAATATAAAGAAACGTCTTTATAATATTTTTTTTTACAGATATATGCATTACACAATTGAATTTATAAGCATTTCCGAAATTTACAAATATTTACTGAAAGCTAACAAACATAACACGAAAATGCGCTAACACGTCCTGTGTCCAGAATGGAACAGGCTTAATTGCTTGTTTCTATACTTTGTTTCAATTTCTTTGGCTTAGTTTATGGGTGTGTGTGTGTGTGTGTGTGTGTGTGCCAGAGATGAGCGGACAGCGGATTCACACTAACAATATGTACATGCATATGGGCCGCATAGTATACGCTGAAGGGCAGCACCCCTGATTTATACTGATAATGTGTATATATATTTACATAATAACATTAATCCATTTTGCCCTTTAAGTGCATTGTAATAAAAGTGTTTTTTTTTAAATATTTGTTATAGATAACTTTTTGAATGTAGTTAGTAGCTTAAATTCATTATCTTAAGCCTAAGATGAAATCATTTTACATACCAGCCCGCATTTTTTTTTACATCTGCGAGCATTGTTTTACTTCTTAGCGCGCATTTTTTGCATGATAGTGCGCATCGCTCAATCCTCTGTATCTATCCCGCAGGCTCATCATTTATTCTTTATTTCAGGTATGTAGACTTTATAAGTTTTAACAATGGTAACATTCAAGAAAAAGACACATACGATACGTTCAGACATAGATCTCCACTATACGGAGAAGATGAATCAGATACGCAGAGCCTTGTACGTGATCAAAGTATAATATAATTAATAGCGGTGTGGGTTCTGCGTTAAATCGAAAGAAAAGAATTTATACAACAGTATTCCAGCTTAAAATACAATCATGAAAAAAATCGGATCTGCCCGAAACCAAAAATAACCTAACCTACCGATCCAGACTAAGGGGATATAACTCTTTGCGAAGGTTTTGCAGGGTGCATCCAGTAGTATATAATCATCTTGAATCGTTAAGCCTATATAAATATTGAATGCGCAATCACCTTTTAAAAGAGGGGACTGATGGTCGTGAGGTAAAGAGCTCGACTGAAGGTACCTGGTTCGATCTACGGTGAGGACCAAAGAAATTGTTCAGTTCTTGGCTCAAGTTCCCAATATACCTACCACATTTTTAAAACCATTGTCCCGAAGATCATATATATATAACACTATCTACTCTATATTTATGCAAAGTACTAAATTACATTCAACCCAGACCATAAAGTACAGAACCATTTCACTAAACATACACTCAAAAAGTTATTGATATTAATGAGGTCTTTAATTTTTAAAATGTAATATAACCTAGTTTGCTAATTCCTTCTGCCATTTTTTTTCTGACCTTCTTACCATGAGAATAAATTGACTGAAAAATCATCTCTACGTAGAAGGTAGTAAAGAAAATTCGTGATTCGGTAAAAAATAATATCCGTATGTATAATTGAACTTGCGCGCGGGTGCTGCTTCGTGCTACGTTTTGATTTTAACACTAAGAGAATTAATTACTGTTTAAATAAATAATCCTAAGCTAATAGTGTTGACAGGTGAAACGTAATTGATGTAGTATGAAATGTACTTTAGGTAGGTGGCATAAATTAACCCCCAAATCTTTACCTAACGGTCTTTGGTTTTGTTTGGTTGGTTGGTTGGTTGATTGTTTGGTTTGGTTTGGTTTGGTTAGTCGTTTAGTTTGGTTTAGTTAGTTTGGTTGGTTTGTGTTGACAGGTAAAACGTAATTTGTGATGCATGAAATGTTGGTCATTTCTGCACAATAGGTAGGTGGCGTAAATTAGCACCCATATCTTTACCTAATGGTGGGTTAGAAATTTTTCAAGCGTCACTTTTGAATTCCCGACGTATCGGGCAACGCCTGTTACACTGTTTTTTCTAAAATATAATGACAATAATCATTCTCCCAAGTAGCAAATTTGACATTATCTATGAAACAGCAGAAATTTTCGCATGAAAAATTATACATATATAATACATATATATTTAAATTTCAGAATGGGTTCCTCGCTAATCTTTTTCAAAATAAAAAAGAAAGTTAAGGTCCTTTAGCCCAAACGGGCCATCGGGGCAGATGAAGTGTAGAATTCATCTGTTTCTATAACCTAGGCATATGAAGGGATTGTGTGGTTAGCACAACGCCCAGCCGCCTTTACTTCCCCAACTTAAGTCAGGTGCCCATTTAAAGCTGAGTGGACTTTGGGGACGACTTTGAAACAAATTTCACTTGGAAAAAATTTCCATGGTTCTCACCAAGGATTGAACTCATGACTCTCAGGTTGACAGTCGAGTATCTACACAATCTTTTTTATGGAGACGTCAATAATAACCGTTATGGCAACTTATTAAAAACATTTAGAATTTAAATTTGATGAGCTTTAAATATTTATTGTGTAAAATGTTTTTTTTTATTCTGGGCTTTCTGCATAATTATTATGTAAATAATTCATCTATACTTCACTAACCTCAGGATTACTTAGCCAGATATATGGTATCGAAAGGTATTGAAAAGCGGAAAATAGTTTTCGGACTGAGTCTTTCTGAAGAGTTGTTTACACAAGATTGGATAAACAGTTCACCTAACCTTGTTCGATTACTCACTATAAATTATATTACAGTAAGTAGCCTTTTGTATTAATATTTCTTTATCAGATAAACGTACTTTGAAGCTAGTAGCTTTTTGTGTTAATATTTGTTTATCAAATAAATGTACTTTTCGATAATTGTTTAAACTATTTGAAATAACTTCAAAAAAAAAAAGGTATAGTTCTTGAAATTGAACAAAAAAAGAACTTGACGTTGTTGTGTAAACTTTTAGCGATATGGTCAGATTTTAGAGTGTTGATTTACCTATATATAGTAATTAGTTCTGTTTGATGCATGGTTTGTTGAGGTATGCAACTGTAGGTTCCTTTGTTTTATTGAATATGTAATGTGTTGTGTTTTTTTTAACAGGTTACAATATTGCTAAATGCACAATATTTTATCGACCAAAATATAAGTGTTAAGTTTAGCAATTAAGGAATAACAAATTGATATAAAATGCCCATTGAAAAGTTTCTCGATGGCGGCGTGTAGAAACTACTTATTGACTTGGGCTAAAATCAGCTACGACTATCCCTAAAATCAGCTACGACTATCCCTAAAATCAGCTACGACTATCCCTAAAATCAGCTACGACTATCCCTAAAATGAGACAACAAATAACTCCTTTTAAAAGCCCCCATGCTTAGCATTCAAAACTCTTTAAGTCTCCGCCAAGAAAACTTCGGGCCCTATTGTACACACTGCAACGACGATGCCACTGATGTCCACCGTTGATGACATGAGGGACATGAGGACGAGACTGAACTTATGACATAGGCGTAAACTAATAATTTTTGTTGAAAACATATATGTGATTGTTTAGGTCAGTGTTTTCCTAAAGAGTCATCATAGGCTTACCTCATCTATATTTCCACATGAGTACAAACCCTCATTTAAAAATACATTTTTGTTTATAACGGTTCTGGTCCCCCCCACCACCCTTTCTACCCACCCACCCACCACCATCACTTTTTTTTTATCGTTTTCACTACAGCCCTACACGTTATACACGATGTTCACATCCCGTTGCAGCGAGTACCCCCCCCCCCCCCACCAAACAAACCCTTTCGCGTACCACCCGGGTTACGCACAGCGTAACACACTTTGGTACACAATGACTTAGCTACACTATTACGATACATTGTAGTTGCTTTGTAGATGACATCTGTCAATAAATAAAAACGTGATACAGAATATCTGTTTGAGATGGAAAGAAGATGGCAAGAGCGGGTTGGAAAAAAATGTCCCATTATGGGGCAAAAAATGTTAAGTCAGTGAAAATGCAACCGATTGCTGATCTCACGAGATTTCATGTTAAATTTATATTCGCTTGCACACATATTGAACAAAAGAATATTATAAAAACATTTAATTGTTTCTGAGTAGGTGTGCGAAACGTTACAAAATAGAGTTCCGTTGTTTGATGAGGTTGGAATGGTTCCTTACTTTGAAACCAAGGAAGACGGGCTTACGTACAATGATCAATACAGCCTGAGAATTAAGGTAATATATACATATAGCTCTACCCTTTCAAAACCTTTGCATAGAATTATATCCCCTTAGGCCTGATCGGTAGGCTAGGTTATTTTTGGTTTCGGGCAGATCCGATTGTTTCATGATTGTATTTTAAACTGGAATACTGTTGTATTTATTCCTTTACTTTCGATCTAACGCAGAACCCAAAACGCTATTACTTTGTAATATATATATTACTTTGTCTCTCTCTCTCTCTCTCTCTCTCTATATATATATATATATATATATATATATATATATTGCTTGACGCCACTGGATGTAATTAAATCGTTTCTTTTTGATGAAAATACATTACTTCAGTGAATTATTGACTCCACATATGGTTTCTAAATGCGCTTTATTATAGCATAATTGAGGACTGACTTATTAGTCTATGGAGAGTCATTGCGATGAAAGAATGCGATGAAATCTCCTAGATCTTTTGGAACGGTTTTTTTTTTTTGAGTGCCCTTTTTTGCATCAACACCCATAAACTATTTGCGATGGCCGCGGAGAAACCACGGAAGACATTTGAAGTTGACTGTGACTTGCTAGGAGGGAGATTCTCACACACTGCATGCATGTCTTGCTTCGCCTGGAAGGAAGATCCGGCAGCACATCACCGAAGCGCCACCAAACGCAAAATCTGTGAAATGCTTTTTTTGTGTTTGTGTTTTTGCAGCTGCTTAGTAGACAGTTTGGACTGGAAGGGTGGGGAACGGGAGTAATTAGTTATTTTGCCAATCCTCTCCCGACCAGGTTTTAAATACTTTCCATCTTCTCCATTCATCGCTTACTGCTCTATCTATCTATCTATCTATCTATCTATCTATCTATCTATCTATCTATCTATCTATCTATCTATCTATCTATCTATCTATCTATCTATCTATCTATCTATCTATCTATCTATCTATCTATCTATCTATCTATCTATCTATCTATCTATCTATCTATCTATCTATCTACCTATCTATCTATCTATCTATCTATCCATCCATCCATCTATCTATCTATCTATCTATCTATCTATCTATCTATCTATCTATCTATCTATCTATCTATCTATCTATCTATCTATCTATCTATCTATCTATCTATCTATCTATCTATCTATCTATCTATCTTTCAATATCAATAAACTAGTATTGTATTTTTAAAATGTTACTTTTGCTAATAGGTGATTTACGTAAAATCCCATGGTTTCGGCGGTGTATGTATTATACCAATATACCATGATGATTTTGCTGGTGCTTGCAATAAAGGAAAATTTCCATTAATTACTGCAGTCAACGAAGAATGCAGGTAATAAAATTATATCTCCCAGTTTTTAAGGTTATTTATCGATGTGGCGCTACTCTAAACTTTCAGCATTTTGATCAAATTAGGTGTTGCGTTAAAAATTTTAAACGCAATTTAATGAACATTCAGCAGCCCTATTACACACACACACACACACACACACACACATATATATATATATATATATATATATATATATATATATATTGTTGTAACTCTCTTTCTACTGAACCACCACTCTTCACCATTTTATCACCCGGACCGGTGTGTAAAAAGAAGATGATGGTGAAACACGTGTCGTTCCCCTCCCCTCCTCAAACCAGCGCTAGCATCAGGACGATTCGAGAGGCCATTCACGTGACCTAGTTTTAAGGGGGGGGGCGGGGATCTTCTTCGGACTCTTCAATATAAGTTAGTGACCAGAGTGAAAGGACAGTGGATACTAGTCAGGCAGTTATTTTTAGCACAGCGAGTCGACACGACTCTCCTACAGTACAGGGGGCACTGACTCGCTAGTCGCCTGTAGTGATTTTCCATCTGGATTTATTAGTTTAGCTTAGTTTAGTTGTGGATTAGATATTTAGTGAATTTGTAAAAATAATAAGTAGGCCTTTAGTGTAGCTATTGAACCCACGTGTCTTGAGTCATTATATATTTTAAGTTATAACAATATATATATACAGTCGATTCCGCTTAATTGGGACACATCAGGACCGGGGCTTTTTGTCCCAATTAAGCGGCTGTCCCAATTAAAAATACAAATTTACTATTGGCTTCTTGGTTTGGTTTCTTTTAGATTTGTCCCAAATAAGCGGCTGTCCCAACTAAGCGGTGTCCCAATTAAGCGGAATCCACTGTATATATATATATATATAAAATATACAGCTAACAATAGTACAGGCGAAACATTAGACAAACAACCGGCGCATTTGAACTAGCTGAACTTGTTATGGCGACGTGACGTTGCTCTGGTTGTTTTTAGCTTTTGTCTAAATTTTGATGTCAATCTTTTCACAGAAAGAATTAAAGTCACTCCAAGCGGTTTTAACAGCCGGCAGAAACTTCTAAACATAATGTACACCTTCTAATTAAACTAATTTTACCGAAAAAAACCATCTTGTTATATATAAATATATATATTTCTATTAACATTATGTGGTGTATTAAAAGTGGACTTACACCCAAGGTCCCCGAATATGTAAGGGCCCCCACAGCGCCCAATTTTAAGCCATTTAATATGACTCTCTTTTTCTAAAGGGCCCATAATTTTCTTCATCGCCTGGGGCAGGCCCGTATCGTGCGGGGGGGACCGGGCCCCCCGCGTTTTGTCTGACCCCCTCTGCTTATTTGTTCTACTTAGTAAAATGTATTACCTGCCCCCCTGTCATTGCCTGTCCTCTGCTGTAGAATTTTCACGCTACGGGGCTGGCCCCAGGCCTCAACTGACACAAGTCTGCCCCTGTTTAAATCGAAAGTAAGAATATTGTTTCCATTTTAAATATTTATGGCCTCTTACTTGCCTCTCGATTCGATGCCTGTTTTACAAAATATTTTCATAACCTGAAATATATACACCCATATAATTACATAGACCAGTTCATGATAAGTTGAAGAAGGTTTTGCATGGTATAGACGATAATGTTTAAAATCTTAACGTGACTGCCAGCTTACACGTTAATGTATTTTGGTAAGTAGATGTTAAATAAAAAAGTTCCATTAGCCTTAAAGGGCTATCTGGTCTGGCGAAGTGTAGAATTCATCTATTTCTGTAACCTCAACATATGAAGGTATTGTATGTTTAGCACAACGGCCAGCCGCCTGTTGTTTCCCCATTAAAGTCAGGTACCCATTTAAAGCTGGGTGGACTTGTGGACTTTAATAAACAACTTTCACCTTGACCTGGACGAATTCTCTTGGTTCCACCAAAGATCTACCCCAAGACTCTCAGGTGAACATTTGGCCATCTAAAAATCATGCCACTCTTAAAACACTCGGCCATCAGTCCCGGATATTATATTAGATGAAAACAATATTTAGAAAAAAAATTAAAACTTTAAACTAATGAACAGACTGCAAACATATCCCAATCTTTATTTCCATTCCGAAAGAAGTACCAAACGCCAATAAATACATTTCTTTAATGCCGCAATTTTAGATATTTACAGTCTTTCAAAGAAGTGTCCCACAACCAAAGTTTCGCGTTTTAATCCAGAACTTTGGAAGACAACAAAAAGTTACTAAAACAAGCACAAACATCACACCAAAATCTGAATTAATTTATACTAGCTGTACCCTGCACAACTTTTGCATAGTAGGTTTGATCGGTAGGCTAGGTTATTTTTTTGGTTTCGGGCAGATCAGATTTTGTTCATGATTGTATTTTAAACTGGAACACTGTTGTATTAATTCTTTACTTTCGATTTAAAGCAGAACCCACACCGCTATTATTTATATAGATTGTGCCTATTTTTTTTTTTTTTTGAGTTTTGATACCTATCATTTATCTTAAATGTCCGTCGAATTTTTTTTTTTTGTAAGAGTTAAAGTGTGTTGCGAGTTGAAAATGGTTTTCAAGAAATTGTTTAAAGCATTTAATTAGCACAAAAAATAAATCTTGTAAATCAGACAGAGCACTGTCAGGGAACCTCATTAATAAACGGAACATAATCTAAACATAAGGAGACACGTCTGTTAACTTATAAATTACGACACCCACACAAAGCATGTAGAACAATTATCTACAAAGCTACTAATTACGAAATTAGCACATTGATAGCTTTACGACATTAGAACATTGATAGCTTTACGACATTAGAACATTGAAAGCATAGTGACATTCTAAAAGAAACAAGAAATATATGACTAATTACACATCAAAACACAGTCTTAACACATACTGGAAAGTTGAACTTTATAAACACTGACATTTAGAACTACATTCTTTAATGAGTCACGTATATATATATATATATATATATATATATATATATATATATATATATATATATATATATATATATATATTAGGGCTGTACCGGATTGTAATTTTTAGATCCTGCAGGATCGGAACCGGAATCGGATTTAATATTTGAATCCTGCTGGAATCGGAACAGGAACCGGATTTTACCGAATTAAATAGTATTTTTTTCCGAACGAAGTAGTAATTTCTCGACTATCATAAAAAAGATATAAGAATGAAAAATAGAATAAAAATTTAGTTTTTAAGTTCTAGATAGCAAAAAACAGTATTAACCATTTAGATCTTGAAGACTGTGACTAAAACCTCTTCCCCAATCTTGAGTTAAGAAAGATAACTCTGTCAAAATAACAGGTTCTTCGTTTTAAAAATTTATTTTAATAAAGCTGAACTTAATTTAACTTGATTTCTATTACAATCAAACAAAGAAATGGATAACATATCTTAGAAAGTATAATAAACATGTTTATTAATAAATGAATTCCATATATATATATATATATATATATATATATATATATATATATATAAATATATACTGATAGCTTATTTTTCTTTAGTTTTCCATAGTGACGTCACCGAACCGTATTATTTCATTCATACTTTCATTTAAACCATTATCTGACTATTTCCCATAAAAACGCAAATTAAATTGCATTTCAAATATAAATCAATATCACTTTAATGTTCAATTAAAAATGTATCTTCAAGTTATTTTTCAAAATGTGCGAGGAATTTTATCCAAATCGTGACAAATGCACTAAATCAAAAAATGTGCAGATAAATAAATTATTGAACTATTTTTAAACAGTGAACACCTAAAAATAGATCGTTGTCTGCTCTTTAAAGAAGTTAAACGTTGATAGCTAAATATAGTTTATAGAAAACACGGAATCAAAAGTTGCGGAAGATAAGGTGTCGTATTACTAGACCAGGGGTCGGCAACCTTTTGAGACGGAAGAGCCTAAAGTTATAATTTACAATTTTCTCAATTTTTAAAGAGTCACTATATTTGTTGTTTCAATATTATGGTATTTGATTAGGCCGCAATTCTACATCGAAAGAGCCGCAACGTGACATCGAAAGAGGCGCATGCGGCTCGCGACCCCTGTACTAGACTAAATACGATTCAAATCTTCCTTTTTAATATATTTGTACTTACATATAGAAATAAAAGCGATTGACGTTATTGTAGTTTTAAAAAAGCAAAGGAAGTTATTGTTTTAATTTAATTGTATAGCGCTAAATATTTCAAAATTATGTTGTGCTAAAAAAATTCTTACAAATTTCAAACAACAAAGAAATCCGGCTTAAATCCGGCACATTTTAACCGGAACCGGAATCGGAACCGGATTTGTTAAAACTGCCGGAATCCGGCTTAACAGGAACCGGAATCGGATTCCGGTACAACCCTAAATATATATATATATATATATATATATATATATATATACCATACTTATAACAAATAACACATCATACTTGAAAATGAATACAATTAAAATATAGACACAAACTATTTAAGAAAGCCAGCACAGCATATTTGTGTAATTAAAGCTTAACAAAGTAGTCATACATCACAATAATGTCACTTTTACTATCACAATGAATATGCAGCTAAACAATAATGACAAGTCATGCATTAAAATTAAGACATTACACACACATTCATGACTTAAGCAGAATCAAATGAAAAACACACAAAAAACTCATGGCATTACAAGATATTCATGGCAACACAAGGCAAGACATTCGTGGCAACAAAAAACATTCGTGAAAACACAAGACATTCATGGCAACATAAGTCATTCGTGAAAACACAAGTAATTCGTGGAAACGCAAGACATTCATGACAACAAAGTTATTCGTGGCAACACAAGATAAAACTTTCGTGGCAACACAAGACATTTGTGGCAACATAACAAGACATTCGTGGCAACATAACAAGATATTCGTGGGAACATAAGACATTCATGGCAACACAACACAAGACATTCATGGCAACAAGAGACATTCGTGGCTACGTACAGCTCCTAATAAATAAACACTACTTTCACAATAATTGAGGCATCCAACAAAATTATCATTCTTAGATATGCAATCTGGGTTAAACTGAACTAATTTCATCAGTAGCATTCAACTCCACAACATTCTCTTCTGGTGCACTATTATCTCTACTATAAAGAGCATAGAGATTATCAATCTGTACACCCTTCTCCTTTTATACTTTAAAACAGTGAGACTGCAACAACAATCATAATTCCGCCAACAGGGATACAAACAGCGAGAATGATCTTTTTGGTTGTGTTGGTGTCTTCAGTCCAATGAGGTCTCGCCGTGGAGGTCGGTGTCGGTGCCGGTGCCGGTGCCGGTGGTGGCTTGACCGAGGTCGTCGTGGACTGGTTGTTCATGCTGACACAGGTATCATTAGAGCAGTAGAACAAGTCTAGCACGTGTTCGCTTATAACCGTCATTTGAATGTCAGGGTTTCCTTCTAGCATCAAGCTGACACCATCCTTGTGACAGTTTTCACCGATAGCCGTCAATGCAAGTAAGCAATTTACGTTACAGTATTTCACATCTGCGGGCAACATTCGTTTACATTTAAATTCTCCTGAATTAAAGCCGTCACAAAGAAATTTATGAATTATCTCTGAATACGAAGCTCTCACTTTCATTTCTTTTTCCTCGACTTTTGTGGCAAATGATGTGCAGCCATCACTGCATATACACGCGTGTAGGCTGAAGAAAATATAATTTTTGAAATGTATTAATAGACATCTATAGACCAATTCATCCGCGAGGTCAAAGATTACTTTTTTTTTAGAATCAGTTTGAAACTATGTAAGTAAAAAATGTAATTAGGATGCAGGGCTGGCCTAAGGCCACTCCAACCTATGCGGCCGAGGTGGGCCTCGCACTTTCATATGCCCCGCGTTAATTCTAGGTATAAATTATTAAATTAAACCATTATAACTTATAATCATGTATAGGTCAGCTTGTTTATTCCGTTTTTTTATGTTTTTACAGGTTTTTTTTTTTAATCTATTACATCGTCGTTGCAAGGGATAACGACAAGAAAATAAAATTGAAAAAAAAAATTGTACCTACTCCGGTGCTTTATCTCTAAACTCGACATTTAGTGGAACTTGAGGTAACATGCAATTGACACCGGTATTAACCTTATGATGGCTCAGCTCAGTGAAACCAATTAAATAGGAGGAGCTATTTATAGAGATTATCGATTTTTTTGGATGAATAGTTTGAAATTTACCAGCAGTGGTTTAAATTTTCTTTTTTCTGCCAGACGAAGTAAATATTGTTCTATCAGAAACAATCTTTGTATAAAATTCGAAGATCCCGTACATTGATAACCCACCCAATGTTAACTAGTACATTTGTGTCGAGCCAACACTGTCGACCCTTTTGTTTACTGATTGCGAACCAGTTATCGTATCGCATTATTATTTTCTTATTGCAATTTTATAAAACAATATCTGAAGTAAAGAATGATCAAAATACAAAGAAGAATTTATTTTTTTAATACATAATCTTAATTCTCACTTATTTTCCTTATCCCTACCCAGACAGGGCCCCGCGCAATTCGTTTCGCATAGGGCCCCGCCATTGTTAGGGGCAGCCCTGTTAGGATGATAGTCTTGACTTCACTACCACTAAAGTTCTTCACCGATGACCTTGACTTTTTTGACATAAAATTGACGTAAATTACGCTAAGTCTTTTTATATACTTATCTATTTAGCTATCACAGCAGGGTCGCAACCAGTGTGTTGAAGTTGGTTGGGTCCAAAATATTAGTGAAGATGAAAATTGATATGTCTGCCCCCCAAATTTTGGTAGGGTCGAAAACCAGTGGCTTGATTTTTGGTAGGGTCCGGACCCGCACGACGCGTATATTGGTTGCGCCCATGTATCACAGTGTTTAGTTTCACAAATAATATTTAATCAATCGGTTTCGTATAATAATCTCTTAACTTTGCTTTACTGTTTTCAAAACCATGAGAAGAATATCAGACGTCAAAGATCGCTAGCTAACATTTCGTCAATATCATATTTTACTATTCAAAAGGTATTGTTATCTTTACTTGATTGATTATTCTTTTGTATTAGTATTAAGGGTGCAAACTAATATATATTTCGTCAGTATTTTTTAAAATATTTTTTATAATTCATTTTCCATTGTTTATAGTTAGATGATTGATAATTAGTGTTTTTACTTACTCTAACATTAAAGTAGGCATAGCCACGGCAAAGCGTGGCCCGGTATACAGCTAGTATATTATAAAAGTGTTAGCTTCGAAAGAAAAATTAAACTAATAAGCAGTATTAAACAATATAAATTATAAGTGATAATTTTTAAAATCATATAAAAGGTGAGGGAAAAGAAACACTATACATTGCAGTTGTATGTCTTTAAAGTTTATTTTAAATTATAAAACTTTATTTTTTATGGAAAAAAAATTCGATGTAGAAAACAACTGCAGTTATCCCCGTTATAAAAAAAAACTAGTACATTGAATCTCATCTTAAAATTTAATTAGTATAATTGTTAAAGTTTCCTTAGCCTTTAAGGTACGTCGGGGCAGATGAAGTGTAGAATTCATGTCTCTGTAACTGGGTGGACTTGAGGGACATTTAAATAACCTTTACCAGGATCTGGGAAAATTCCGGTGATTATCACCAAGGATCGAACCCAGGAATCTCAGGTCCATAATTGAGTGCTCTACACAATTCGGCCATAAGTATCTGAGTATAATTGTATTTATGTATATAATCTATTAAAGAAATCTATAATCTAATTTATCCCACGTGTCCTTTTTGGTTACAGGTCCATGTTGTTGATTGTAACAGAGTGTCAGAAACTTGATTAAGTTTTAACAAACTGTCGCTCTGAGCTTATTGATAATAACAACTGTAGGCTGGCTTGTCAAAGGAAAGACGCACCTTTTTTGTATGTTCAAATAAACTTTAATTAGATTAAGACAAATGAAGAAACAGAGTGCATATGAAAAGACACAAAATGAATACTTCCATTTTGTACTATAAGGGGACGGATGGTCGTATGGTGAAATGCTTGACTGTCGACTACAGGGTCCATGGTTCGATCTTCGGTGAGGACCAATGGATTTTTCAAGTCTCCGCTACTCCCGTGGTGCCTCCATGGCCATTGCAATATTGGCAATGATGGGGATGAAAGAAGGACACCAATAAAACCTTCTTATTAGTGATATATAGCATTTAAGTGATCTCAGATCATCTTTACAGGGACTTCACACATTGCGAATTATAAAAACATTTTTTTTAATAAACCGTTTTCTAAAAAAATATATATTTGTTTAATTTTGCAATAATTTTTTTATCTAATCATGTTTAAAGAGCAGAAGTTATGGGACAATGAAATTTGTCCTGATAATATCTCACCTGGTGACACCAGATTTGTAGGATTATTTATGCAAAGGAAATACAGCTTATTTATTAGTGTCATTTGTCATGGTGAAACATGGTTTTGTCCCTTGATTATAGTAAAATTATAATTTTTTTCCACACAAATTTGTTAAAATTAAAAAAAAAAATAAAATGAGCTAATAAATTGCAAAATTAATTATTGAATCTACCATCGCCATGAAGCAAGAACATGTATAGAAATTGTCAAGAAAATCTATTTCTAAAAAGTGCTGCAAAAAGAAAAAAACAATTAAAAAACAACTTTTTTGCACGCGACCAAATACTACGCAACAGCTAATACTTCATAATATGTTAAAATGGCGGGTGTATAAAAAAACCCACCTAGTGCCGGCTTAATCGCGTCATTAAACTCTATGGACTCAGTACTTCACAATTATTCATTCTTATATGTTAAGTCTTAACAATCTTACTCATCTAGTGATTGCACGTTGAATACGCACATTTAATTTTGAAAAAAAATTACACTGAAATGATTTCTTCCAAGTAATTGCAATGGCGCATGATTACGAAATAAAATAAAAAATATCGGTTTTATTCATTTAAAAATGTAATAAATAAAATACTTTTGACTTCGTCGACCATGAAATTTAAAAGTTTCAAGATTGTAAATTATTTATTGAGCTGTGTTTTCCAAGATTTATTTGAATGACAACCAAAGAAGCAGCTTATGCAGCCCCGTAGCGTGAAAATTCTACAGCAGGGGCCAGGCATTCTACAGCAGGGGCCAGGCAATAGCATGGGGGCCAGGTAATAGCATGGGGGCCAGGTAATACATTTTACTAAATAGCCCCCCCCCCCCTCGTACGCTACAGCCTGAGATTATGGGGGTGTTGACTGTAGCTTCCGCACCGTAGATGGTATTGCGTAATGAGCATTTTTCGTAAAACTCTGTACCCTTCTTTCCATATATAGCCAACAGTTTCGACTCTATATATTTGTATAATATCAATAGCGGCTATAGGGGTAAAAAAACCTGGGGGGATACCGCCTAAAGCCCATCACCTGGAGACTTTTTGTTTACTTGTCACAGGTGGAATAAGCTCAGCTGTAGCGCCAGGTTCATTAGAAACATTGGGAAACATCACTAAGGAAACTTAACTTTGTTTTCGCGTACATATAAATTTGGATATATAGAGCGGGATTTTTCTAAAATCAGTAAAAACAAAAATATATCGTACTTACGACTTCAAGATTTCCAAAGTAAAACTGTAGTTGAAGTCTCTGCCGATTGTTTTAAAGTGCAAGACAAGGGCTATGCTTCAGTCAGGTGACTCTTTCTGTCTCGCGGCAGGCTGTGTGGACGAAGCATTCATGGGTTGGACCCCATCAGTCATCGCCACTGTTGTCGAACTCAATTCGCCGGACGATGAAAGAGTTCTTGACACTACCAAAAGCATCATCACCAGGGTGAACTTAATCATCCTCGGCTTTATAAACAAAAAAAAAAGGTGTACTTTTTAACCGTTGCCTTGGTTATAGATTAGCCAAAGAAGTTAACTAGCTGGTAACTGATAATTTATATAACACAAGGGCTCTCTTCTAATATTTTTATTACATAAATAGCTTTGTAAAGGAGCAATATTGTTTTTAAACTATCACACCCGCTGCTCATTTCAGATTCGGGTATGGGGGCAAAGAGAGTCAAGTTTTGATGAATTGTGAAAAAAAACAAATGCAAAGAATGTGTTTGACAGCAAAAGCTTTTTTTTTTCTTTACTAATTCTTTAAAACAAAGGTTTTATATTGAGCAAACTTTGAATTTTTTAGACCAATAGTAACAAAATAACCAAAAATTATAAACCCCCCCCCCCATCAGATATAATTCAAAATTAATATTTTACCATCCCAGTAAGTCGCTTTCAGTCATTTGGTACAAGAATGTGACCAATAATTTGCTATGCTTTGTAAAACATCTTTTATTCCAATCAAACAGTATTTGACAGAGAGAGAGAGAGAGAGAGAGAGAATGTGTGTCGTGTGAAGGGAGTGGCAGGTGTTCCAGACATATATATCATACGATGCCACGATCTAGAAAGTTGCTTGTCGGTATCACGCTCTGTAAAAGTGCCTTTGTAAATGCATTAAATCTAGCGAAATATGCCTCATTTTAAATATTTAAGAAATAAAATTATATACAATAGAAAGCGCATTTTAATGATTTCGATTATGGTTAAACACAGTGGCGTAGCGAGGGCGGCATATCCAAAGGGGCGGCAAAATCTAGCGCAAAAATATGATTTTTTAAGACCTGAAGTGATATTAAGTAGGCACGAGCTTAACTTAGACCAAGCTCCTAAAGACATTAATAAAGAAGAATTTCAACTTGTGCGCGTACGTATACGAAGCTTTTGTAGCTTCAACAGACCCACAGGCCCGTAACCAGGCTTATTGGATTGGGGGGGGGGACGAAGAAATTTTTTTGGGTTGCCGAAGAAATGATCCTGGGGCACAGGGGCGGATCTAGACAACTTTGATGGGGGAGGGGGGCAAAACTGTTTTCATTGTTGAAAATTGGTCTTAGAACAAAAAAATATTTCGATAATTTAATTATGTATTACCTAAACTTGCGATAACGGGGGGGGGGCGGTGTGGCCCCCTCCGGCCCTTTCCCCTAAATCCGCCCCTGGTGGGGTAGAAGAAATGTTCAAGGGTGGGGGTGAAGATGGAGGGGCGAAGGGCCGAAAGCTTGCGAATGGAGAGAAGGGGTTTGGGGAAGGGATCTCAGTGAGTCCCCTCTCCAAGAAATTTTTGCAGTTCCATATCTGGAATGATGGTGCAT